>ML809225.1:27287-49148 GCA_009831015.1 Picea engelmannii
CCTACAAAATGGACCTAGCCAAAGCTTTTGATCATGTCAGTTGGCTATACATTAGGTTACTCCTCATTCATTTTATATTCTCTCACTCCTTTGTTCTCTAGGTTCTCAACTATATCTCTACCACTTCCCTAAAATCCCCCTTTTCTCTTTCTTTTGGTAGTTGAATATTTAAGCCATCTTATCACAGATTCAGTCACAAAAACGAAATTAAAAGGCATACAAATCTATATAAAATGTTCTCTCACTCATATACTATTTGTAGATGACATACTCATCTTCTGCAAAGGTAGGCATTTTTATCTAGAAAACTTAAAATACATCCTCAATACCTTTTTCCTCTCTACTAGAATGGATATCAACCATGATAAATCTTTACTAGTGGTCTGTGGATTAAAAAGTCAGGAATAAAACTTGATCTCTTCCCTCCTTGGAGTTCAAATAATAGACTTAGTATAGGGCCTCAAGTACCTAGGTTTCACTCTTAAGGCCTCAGGGTATAGGAAAGTTGATTGGGCATGGATGTTGGCCAAAATTGAAAAGATATTTATCTCCTGGTGTAACAAATGGATTTCAAGATCTTGAATACTAGTACTCCTCAAATCAGTTATAGAAGTGATACCAGTGCTTTGGATCTCTCTAGCTTGGGTTCCAAAAGGATGTTTACACAACATTACTCAAAAATCCATTCGTTTTCTCTGGGCAAGAAAAGAATACTCTTGGGCCCTAGTGTTGGCTTCAAATAATATCATCTCAAAGCTAAAAGGTAATGGATGATGGGGACTCAAGGACATATTTTCCTTTGAAAAATCCCTCGCTGCTAAAAATTCTTGGATCCTGGTAGATGGGAACAGCCAGTGGCACAAAATAATAAAGGAACATTACTTCCACCAATAGTCTATTTTGGAGTGGATTCACTCCCTAAACAAATCCGTGAAGAATGGAACTATAATCTAGAAAGCCACCAATAAGTATTTTCACATAGTAGGAGATTGGCTAATTTGGAATATTGTCAATGGCTCCAAAGTGTTGACTAGGAATGACCCTTGGATTAGTTTTTCAAAAAATCATTTACTTCGTGAGGAGCTCATCACTTCACTAACTCAGAGGAGATTCTTCTATCTAAATCAAGTCGGGCGCGGGGAATTTATCATAGGAAAGACATAAACTCTTTAGGAAACACTTTTGTTAGAATTTCAGATAAAGATGACCAACTTATCTGGTCCTTTAGTTCAACAGGGAAGGAAACTCCTAAACAAGGATGCTTATCACAATTTTAGACAGTAGAACATGATCCCCCTCCTTAGTGGGGGAAACTCCTCTAGAAATTCAAATCTCCTCAAAAATCAAAATTATTCATGTGGCTTCTCTTAAAAAATGCCCCAACTTGGGAAAACTTGTAGAAGTGATCCTTCACAAGTCCAAGCCAATGTGCTCTTTGTAAAATAGAGGAGGAATCCATTCTACATATCTTCATTCATTGCTCCTTAATATCATTAGTTTGGAGAGAGATTGTTAGCTCACTTGGACCCTGTTTCACCTAGAATGGTCTCAACATGTCGAATGCACTAAAATATTGGTTGGTTTATCATCAAAATCATGATTTCAAGGCTCTCCCTCTCACCATATTTTGGGGAATTTGGATAGCTATAAATCATGCCATCTTCGATGAAAAATCTACCTCCATAACTCATATAGCCATCCAATGCCTCAATATCTTCTTAGCTTATCCACAAAAATCACTCATTCTTCAGCTCCAAGAATCAAAATACCTCCATTCATCAACTTAGAAGTTCCATGGGCTTTCTTTGATGGTGTTTACCAAAGCTCCCCCTCTATTCGAGGAGTAGGGGGAATACTTCATATTTCACAAATCCATTCCTTTTCCTTCACAGCTGGACCAGGGGAGGCCATAAATAATTTCAGTGAACTCATGGCTCTTTATCTTATGCTACTTCTATCCCTTAAAAACAACATCAACCACTTGAATATCTATGGATATTCTTTATTTTTTATCCAAGTTATGAAAAGCACACACATTTTTCATTCATACACATCAGTCCGAGTATTGGAGGAAATAAAGAGGCTCACTGCAAGTTTCACTCATATTACATTTTCACATGTATACAGGAATCACAATCAACAAGAGAACTAACTCTCAAAAGCTAGGCTAGACTTGGACAAAGGACGTTGAAAAATCAAGGAAAAAGGCTCGAATGGCCCCAGGGAATTTCTTCACAACCCTTGGGCCAATCTCTGATTAAATATTTACATATTTTATTTTTTGAAATGTATAAGAATGTAGATATGATATTGGAACTATCTCAAGCTCTCCCGGATAAATATGGCCCTTGATGTATATATAGATGTGATAATCACTATACAGACTCACTATGGATTCATAGGAAGATTTTTTTTGTAAATTTTTGATAATTTTTCTATAGTACTCCACTGCTAAATAGACAACTCGGGAATGCATATGGCATTTACAGATGTAATTTTGTTTCCTTATAAAAAAAATTGCAGATTGTTTCCTTGGAATTTTTTTTTATTAGAACTAATCTAAAGAAAGAAACCTTGCACTAACTTCAATTAATAAAATCAATATGAAACTGAGACAAATAGGATACCTTTTATGCAAAAATTAAATACATAATATAAAAACTTCAATCTCTTTCAAGATTTTCTTAGAATCTATTTAGAGCAAGTAACCACAAGCACAATCATGTTACTATGTTCATTGATTGGATATGACCTAGCATGACCAAATATTCAAGATGATGATAACACCCTCAACAATCAAAATCAAACCTCAATCATTGTGGATTATCATTCAAAAGCCAAAAACATTATGGTCAAACTAAAAACAAAAACAAGTTATTTACATAAATATCGGCAAAGATTTTATCACTATAAGAAAACATTTTACAAACACATTTAACAAACCAACCAATGAGAATGTTACTCCATATTTGAATTTTATAGTGCAACATATGGTTTCCAAACCACATGAAACTGAATTCAAAACTTCATTCTACATATATAATCAAATTACTTAATCCTTTGTTATTTGTTGAAAATATTTTATTAAAAGGAACTTTCACATATTAGTTCAATCTTTACGTTACTTTATAATCCTTTGGGTCATGGAACAACATTCTTTCCCATCAATCCTAAATCATCATGTCATCATTTTAAAATTCCATTCTACATTTTTTGAACAAGGAACAACATTCTTTCCCATCAATCCTAAAGCATCATGTCATCATTTTAAAATTTCATTCTACATTTTTTGAACAAATATGATTGAGCGTCATTTCATCATTATCAAATTGCATTATACATTTTTTGAACAAATATGATGATCCGGATTATTTTCAGCACGAAATGAGAACAGAGATATAATAAAGAAATGCACAGAGATATTGCAGATATTCAATAATATAATAGAAATGTATCAAAGATGCAACCATAAACATAGATATACAGTAATACATGATTTCTATTAATAAGATAAATGTACAGAGACTGTAAAAATACAAAGTGAAAGACTCGCTAGAATGGTGGCAGCTTATCTCTAAGAAGAGATGTGACGGCTACTCACATTCGCAAGAAGATGATTACATTGAGGCTCTGAAGGCATTTTTACAATAAACAAGAATGCCAAAAGTCCTAGACATCCAAAAACCTAACCCTAGGAGATGAAGCACCAAAAGTTATGTGGGCCCCGCTTGGGTAAGTGAGTACATCAACTTCCCAGGGTCGTAACTTTTGCATACGATCTTCGTTTTAGGCGTGTGACAGCTCGTTGGAAAGGTATCGTCGAGGAGATTCATTTTGGGGGATCAATCATGCCTTCGGCTATCATTGAGGACCTCGATCTCGAAAAACCTTCATTTAGGCCCTCAAAATGGCCCTGGAAGTTAAAACCTGCTAAAAATAGTAAATTGCCAAAATTGTCAGAAAACAGTTTTGAGCCAATCGAAAAAGGTGGGCGGCCACCGATATCCACCTGGATCATATGATTTCCACTATGGCAATACAAATTCTTAAAACATAAAAGGGAGATTGTAAAGAAAACACAAGAATCAAGATCTTAAGTGATTGTTGAAATTAAGACAACATTTATTTTACAATATTAAAATAATCAATATAAAAAAGTATCCTTCATAAATAAAAATAAAATATCACCTTTGGAAAAGAATACCAATAAATAATTCAGGGGGGGATTGCTTAAATATTTTAAAATGGATTAATTTATGTATCAAAGGATTAAAAACACATCAAAGTTACAAATATCATTATAACAACTAGAGGAAAAAATATTAATCCCAGTAATGAACTATTATGTAGTGAACCAATCTGGTTTAGACTACACACATCCAAAATATTTGGAACATTATAAAGAAATCCATATGGTTAACATAATAATTGAATAAGAATATATAAATACAAGATACGAGACATGAGATAAGATGATTGATTACAAATGAGCCCCTTGTATATATACCTAGGTGGGAATTCCCTTTCATTAATATCCATGCCCTTTGAGACATGTCCTTTCATTATTACTAATTATTGTTTATTAATTATTATTTAATGATATTTATATTTATATTTGTTACATTGCCTTCCCATTTGAAATGCTTTGTCTTCAAATCATATTTATGGAAGAGATTGACATATTTTTCTTTGGCTTGTAATTTCTTTGCATCATTTTGTGTTCTTGGAGATGTCATAGTCAATGATACAAGACAAAATAAACCTTTGAGTGTTGAGCAAAATTGTCGAAATGTAATTTGATTTGACCATCATAATTCGATCTTTTGTGGAACATTGTGCTTATAGTATTCCCAAAATGTATTATGGGACTTAATGATACTGGTATAAGTGTTCTTCGGAAGATATGTTAATTTTTTCCCTTCTAAGTGATGTTGATACACTAACTGGTTAAGATATTTTCTCTTGTGATTGAGATATCAATAAGGTGTCTTTGTAGTATGCATTTCCTTTATTGTACTTATAATGCTTTCTTGGTTTACACTCGATATTATTTCTTCTTTGTGTGTAGATGTTGCCTTCTTGTTTCCATCATTTGTACTCCAACATCTAAGTACATCCTTTCTTTAGTAGTATTGGCATCTTCTTGAGTTGTGATATTAATTGGATCTATATTTGTTCCTTTATCCTCAACCTGGATTCTTTCATTTGAAGACTTTGATGCTTCTTCCTTGATAAGTTGTTCTAACTTATCTTCCAATGACTTCTTATCACTCTTAAGATTTTTTTATTTGCGTAAACAGGTTTTGATTATGATTCTATATATGTGAAAATTCTTCATTTTTTGGATTGTTGACTTTATTTTTAATGTCTTTATTCTCATCTTTAAACTTTTGATTTGTTCCAATAACCTTTTATTAAGGTTCTTTAAGAACAAATTTTCCTCTTTCTCTGAGAGGTTCTTCTTGAATTATTCCTCAAGATCCTCCTCTTCTTTTTCTAATCTTTTACTATATTTCTTCGTAACCTTAGCCTTCTTGATTTTTGCGAGTAACCGTAACTTTGTTGAATTATTTTTTCATTTTTAATATTGACCATTGATTTCCTAGAAGGATCACCTTTGAAATGTATTAAAGGTATTTTTATGAATGTATTAGCAAATGTGACTTCATTTCAATGTCTTGAAATGTCATCATCTTCTTTTTATAGGAAAACATAAAAAATAAAAAATAAACGCTATATTTAAGATGAAGGACCCTAGTGTTTCCATCCAGGGTGAACCCATAAGTATGTCACCTTCATTGCTACATAAATATCAAGAAGTGAATTGTGATACAAAGGTATAATCCCCAATATTCAACTATAAATTTGTTATGTCATATTGTTTCTCATTCTAAAAGTCTAGTTTTTCAATTATATTTTTTTCAAAAATCACTAACTAGTTAGTGAATTCAGTACTAACATAATTATTATGTGCGGTGCATATAAATGGTGATATCTTTCCCTCCAAGTGTCCCTTTAACTGTAAGTAGCACTGAAGCATAGTTCGTCGAAGTTTTAACGAATTTTCCTTTTTTATTACTAGACTCCATTTTCTTTTGTCAATAATTTACGATAAATAATTTTATAATTAGAGTTTACAGATATCTTTATTTTCACCTTTAGCTATTTCAATTTGTTACTTCCTTGGTAATTGTTGCACTTATATTTTTTTATAAACCTTTTTTTTATGATATACAATGGACCTTTGGAATATAATAAAATATTCTTCTTTTTTGTTTACCTTCGAATTGGACCTTTAATTATCTTCTTAGTTCCCAACTCTTATAACCCATTATATTTAATACACCTTATTACTTCCTTTTAAATCCCCTTTTAATTGAGTTTTCTTTAATTACACCTTTTAATTTTTGAACTATAATATTTTATTTTAAAAAAAAAATATATATCATTCCTCTCACCTTAGATTATTCCAAATAATTTATTTATTTATGTGCTCTCTAATAATCATAACTTCAATTTGTTATCCTTATTTCCAACATAGTCATATTTATGTACACATTAATTTACTTGCTCAATCTTCATTTTTTTTTCACAAATCAAGTCATGACTCTTGGTTGTGGTTACCCCTTCTTGAACCTCATGTATGGTCACACTATAGATTAGAAATTGGCAGCATACAGATAAATCATAGAAGATGGTGGTTAGACGAATTTAGATGGTAGTGTTGGTAGTTGCATGTGGCAGAGTTGAGCTCGGAGTATGGATGAAACTCTCAAAATGGTTCCTCTGTCGTATAAAAAATCAAACCCCCACAATTTTGCTTAATCATTGTTGTGTTATATATTGAGTGACTTTATGAAATGGCGACAGGTAACTATGCTTCATTTCAACCTTATCGATGACAACCATGATTGCTTCTTCAATATTGTGACCTTTTGGTTTCAAGGTTCGATACATTATGGACAGGTTTAACATTGAGGCAACAATTTTAAGATCAAACATCTCTATGAATTCCTAATGGAATACTCAATGACATCCAACACTTCTATACATGGATTCTTCGTGCTAGATATTTTGATCTCAATGGTGTCGAAATTTTATTTTTAACTGCAGTGGATTCCTTAACATGTAATTCTAGACAACGTCTATTTTTCCTGTGATTTATTTTGATTTGCAACAACAACACTTTTCCTGTGGTTTTTATTTTATTTGCAAGAGCGGTACTTTCCCCTTTTTAAGACTCTGGTATATGACAATGGAATCACTTTTCTTCAACGAACTTTTGAAAACGGACATAATCCTAATTATGGTCAAAGGTCTGAATTAGAAAACTTTGAAAACTGTGGTGGTCGCCAAAATTCAACCAATATTCTGCCAAGGGAAAAGAATTTTGGCCAAGGGACACATCCAAAATATTTAGAAAATTATAATGAAATCCATCTATAACATAATAATTGAATAAGAATATATAAATATAAGATATGAGATAAGATGATTGATTACAAATGAGGGCCCCATATATATATTTAGGTGGGAATGCCCTTTCATTAATAATCATGTCCTTTGAGACATGTCATTTCCTTATTAATAACTATCAATTATTAATTATTATTTAATGGTATTCACATTTATATATATTTTTATTTGCTACATACTATCTCCTACCAATTTTAAGCATTTTTGTTTGTATTAAATAGTATGGAAACATATTAATTAATTTAATGGTTTTCACTGTGTCATTGTACATAAATGGCAAGGTAATACCCACCATAAAGAATAAGACATGGGATCTTCCAAGCAAATTTAAAATGGATTAGATTGGTCTATGTGTCAAAATCCATGTAGTCATTAATTAAAATATCAATCACATATTTCACAAATATATGCACAATGTAGAAGGGTTTTGAAGTACCGGGCCACATCATTGAGTCTAGAATTTGTAATTCAGATTTCAAAACTTCAAAAAAAATCACTTAGGACACACACCTCATTTTGGAAGGGCTCTTGTATTAGATATAAATATGACTAGGTAAGTGTAGTTTCCATAAATGGCAAGAAGGATCTTGAATCTTTATATAGGGACAAATCATTCCCTTGTAACCACTTGTTTCAGAAAATCAGGGCTATTTTCTCTAAAATAATCCCCATACCATGAAATTGGGGCGAATAAAAGTAGGAAGCACAATTTGCACCAAATGGAGGGCGAAATCATTACCAGAAATCCTCATTGCTAGAAATTTGCTAGAAATCTAGGCGAATGGAACGTTGCAACTCAAATTTGACTGGTGATAACTAATTTTTGCCTCTCCCTCATAAATAAGCATAGACTATCCCTTTATACATAAAAAAATAAATTAAATAAATTGGGGGTGATAATAATAAATCACTACAACTCAAAAAAATCACCCAACCAAAATTTGGAACCCCTTAATTTCACCCATGGGTGAAATTTCACCCCTAAAGTTTTCATTGATCTTTTCACATATGCCAAATTATGTGTTGAGATAGACATAAGTCAACGACCACCAAAGAAGATGTTCTTACAATGAGGAAATTTTAGATGGGTTCAAGTTTTGGGTTATGAGAATAATGCTTTTAGATGTCAACTATGCCAACAACCATGACATCTCTAAGATTCTTTTCCTCATGCACGTGCTTACTCAAAAGAAAAAACAAAGGGCATAAATCTAAATCAAAAAGGTGGCAAGCATGTGAGAAAGTGTACCCAAATGATGAAGAAGATCATAACGGTGCCCATGAACCATTTTCTACTCTAAAGAGGGAGAGTATTGTTTGTCTAAAAGTGCTAAACAATGATAGAGAAGAAGACATGAATATTGAGATTTTCTGCAATATGCAATAGGATTATTTTTCAAAAGGAGAGAAATCATATGTACATTATCTATACAATATTACTCTAGTAAGTGCAATATGTAATTGAAGAATGTAGTTTCCTTTCAATTTTTGAATAGAAATGAATTTTTTTTCTTTCCGAATTTAAAATTATAATAATAATTTGATGTAAAAGAATTGCAATATTTTTTATATTAAAAACATTCAAATTCTTAATATTTTGAAAAAAAATAGACCTCAAATAAAATTAAAAAGTATTTACAATATTTAGACATACTTTTAACATTGTTATTTACCAAGATATACAATGAGATTAATAATGTAAAAAATAAAACAAATAATCAACCTTATTAATTTGAGTTGTATAGAGTCCTAATTAAGTAAGAATACTAACCTATCCTCGAATAAACATTAACTAGGGTTTCTAAGAAATCCAATAAACTCTAACTAGGGTTTGTAAGAAATCCAAAAACCTCTGGTACCATTACTTTAACCACAACAATCCGTCGTTGGATGAAATAGGATGCAAATGTTTTCACATGCTTGAGAAAAAAAATGTTCACATGGTCGTGGTGTCAGCCCACGAGTTTTTCGTTTCTATGTTCATGTCATCGGTATGTTCATACGGATACTTTATTCTTACAGTCCTTGAAAACACACGCACAACGTTTTCATCTTCGTCGGAGCTGTTCAGCAGCAAATAAAAGCTGAACGGATGAATGCTCATGCTCACTATCACATATATCAGAATCGTTGGCCGTAAAGTTTTCTTTTCAATCACTGCCTCGAATATTGTAAACAATAAGTTAGGGTTGTAGAAGCATTGTGTTTTTCTGCAGTACTTTACAGTTTCATCTTATGTTAAAATATATACCTGTTGAATAAAAGGTTTGTTTGTTTCGAAACAAGAGGGGGCAAAGCTGTTTATACTGCTTTCTAAGATTCTATTTTAATATTATACATCTTTTACTTGTACAATATTAAAATATACATCTTTTACTTGTATTAGGAGCTTTGCTGCACTTGTTTTAAAACATTTATTCATTCAACCTGAACCTGTGTATATTTTAACATAAGATGGAAGTGTAAAGAACAGCTACAAACCATTTTAACAATGGCAATATTCAACAACAGTGAAATGCCACAAAGCCGCCTGGTGTGGTCGAAGATGGATCGGCCATCTTTTGTATTTACGTTGTAACATTTTTCCATTTCTGGCTTGTAAATTTCGGCCATCTTTTGTATTTTTTTCCGTCAAAAATGTAGATGTGATCATGCGAAATAATTGAAATTAAGCGTCACCAAATGTATTTTCAGAGTTTCTGGAATGTATCTAGCTTGTATCTACATCAGCTGTACTCTCAGAATTGGTTCTCTACATACACATTTAGACGAGGCAAAGCTTTGCAAAAATATTCCTGTGGATAAGGTTAATTTTACATAATATTCTTAGAAAAATGTTTTGATGTATAATTATTTATAACTAAGAATTAAAATAATTATAAAATATTTGTAATATTTGAGTGGTTAATTGAAATTATTAATTTAAAGGATTGAATTTATTAAAAGTGTAAATTGGAATTTTTGAAACACTCACAGTAATCAAATACTTTGAACTAAAATGTTATCTTACTTAAAAAAAAAAAAAAAAAGGGATACATTTTCAATGTTGGATTATTAAGAGACTAACACACCAATGAACGCACCATGTGAGCCTTAGATATGTGCTTATATCTTTACATTACTTGTGGATTAATATGTTAAAAGGGTGTGTAATATGTAGCATTGGCCTTCTTGAAGTGTTTATTTTTTATGTTTGAGTGTTTATTTGAAGCATCTTGCAAATATAAAATGTATGCTTGTTGGTTTGAGGTTTAAATTCACAAAAATATAAATTTTATAGGAGATTGCCGTAAGTTTCTATTGCATATTTGAAGTGTCTTATTGTTGGTTTTGATGGAATTTTTCTTCAATTCATTAGGTTTATCCCTTGTATTCAACACACATTAGTTCTTAAGAGAGAGGAGTGGTGTTTGTGACAGCAACAACATTCTTTGATGTCCACTTGGGGCCCTTCAAAAAATGGATCACTTCAAGTGTTGACAGGACCCACATATATTTCACTATTATGGAAACATATGATCATATTCTAGTTCTTCCAGGATGTATAATATCATAGTCTACTGATTAAATAAATAAACTTTCTAATATTATTAGAACTAATCTAGAATATGGCTCTATAATTTTCTTTGTACTCGGTTTGGGGGGGCTAGGTTTTCCACAGGAAATCCACAACCCCCAGGCTTCCCATTGTTACCCTTTCCCCTCACCTTCACCCCTCTTATCCCTATCCTCATCCCTTCTTTTCCCTCAATTTATGTGGATTCACAACTCTCCCTTGTCCACGTTTCCCTTGCTTCTACATGATTTATTCCCAGATCACATCAAATGGTTGATCCACTAGAGGATCTCAAGCTCCTTGAATACACGATGGATTATGGACCTAGCCACTGAGATCTATACTTCCTTTTTGTTTTACCACCAATGAAACCTTTCCATCCCCCCTGAATCCTTCTCCCCCTCTCGACTGCATTTGTTTTTCCACTTCTCCACTAGATTCACTTGCGCCTCTAGATCTATTATACCGCCACTTACCATCCCCTGATTTACCCTCTCCTGGAAATAATGAACCTATAATTCCTCTCTTCCTCTCTTGTACATATCATCCCCTTCTTCTGCAAGTCTCCCCCTCCTCTCCCCTAGACAATGCCTCACTCTCACCGTTTTCCTCCTCCCCCTTCTTACCAATTTTGTATCACACTCAGTCACAGAAGGTTTCCATGATGATAGGTTTTGTTAGTTCTCTTACATCATACTTGTTCACATTAGGATAACCTTGGACACCTTTCCCTGACTCCAAGAAAGTCTCTATTGGAATGGACATGCCACGAAATTCCAAAAAATGCATAAAGAAGTAGGAAGGGGCCATAAACTTAACACTTGGAGATGGTATCAAGCTCAATAATATTATCACCATGCAAAATATCACCTTGGTTGGAATATTTGCAAGTAAGATTCCTTCTCTTAACTCACTTAAGGCTTGGACTACGACAAATGTTTCCACCTTTTTTGGGTATGACCCATCCAACCTTCTTCTAGAGAAAGGGTGGCTAGCATGAACATTCATATTAGAGCAAGAAACCTCCACTATTCTCTCAGGACATTGGTACTATGGAAATCAATCCATCTATCTAAAATGTTATACTCCCAATTTTAATGCCTCCATTGCACGTCGAGAAATCACCCCAATTTTGGTAGGGCTTCACGGATTACCTATATTCTTCTAGACGGAAGATATATTTCAAAACATTGGTACCAACTTGGGGAAATTCTACGAAATGAATCTTTCCTACAAGAAAACAGGATATATGGCCATGGAACACATCTTGGTTGGACTCAAGTTGACAAATGGGCTTACAAATTGCATCTCCATACAACATTAAGGGCACACTTTCACACAAGAACTGAACTATGAAGAAATTCCATTTATATGTGGTTGTTTTCACGTCTATGGAAATTTGGAAAACGATTGTCCATTGCAAGTGAAAAAATGGAAATGGGTCAAGAAATATTCCTCTAATTCTCAAGGGACTACTCTCGTCTACCCACCTTCATCAGTTCCTCATACAATGCAAGTGGACTCTCCAACTCCAGTTATGGATTACGCCCCTCCTACCAAATTGCAACATGCTCCCGCAAACTTGGTGAGGTATACTCTTCCAGGTAAGCGTTGCCTTCCTTCTTCGAATTTTATTCCTTTGTCCTCTTATTTTGCACAGGATCTTCATGAATCCCCTTCACTCTCTCCTCCCAAAAAACATTTTTACCTGTCTTTTCTGGAAGGGCTCTTGGGTATCTCTAATCCTATCTCAGTTCCTCTCATTTATCTCCTTCCCCCTATCATTTTTGAATGCCCCCTTTCCCCTTATCCTCGCCTCTGTCCTTTGGTCCCCTGCTCACCTCCAACATTTTCCCCTCCTCCTTCCCTCCCCCCTCTCACCTATTCCCCCCCCTCCCCCAAAGTACAACTTAAGGTCCTATGTTCATGAACCAGAAGAGACCCTCGTTGGAATTCAAGGAGGTATTGGAACCTTTGCAGACCTAGGGAAAAAATCTTTGATTAGAGGAAAAAAATATTTTATATCTCTTCTCAGAAGCAAGTGTAATCAAAATTCCACTCAATAAAATATATATCTCTTTTTGGGGATCTTAGAGAATTATCCCCTGAACAAGACCCTCAATGATTTATCACTCACATAATTTTAGGGGTGTGGCCAACCCCTAAAAAATATTGGCCATTCGGAGTTTGATTGAAATCCAAAAATCCAACCTCATTTTTCTCTAAGAAACGATGATGGAAGGAGACACAATGGTCAAATTATTATCTTCCTCCATGTCATGATGGAACTTCTTAGGAGTGGGTTATTCAAGGAAATCAGGAGGTCTCCTCACTTGATGGAGTATTGACTCCTTACATCTCACCAACTCTTGGGCCATGCAGGTTGTCTTGTGCATTCACTTCTTCTCCCCCTCACATAATCTCTCCTTCCTTATCCTCAACACCTATGTCCCATATTCTTATAGGAAATATTTAGGGACAAACTTCTTCCCTCACCTTTTCTTTCTTCCATAAATATCATCGTGTGGGGAGATATAAATTTTAGTCTTGGTTCATGTGAAATATCGAGCTCCACGGCTCAAGTAGATCCCCTCTCTGGATATTTCTTAAAAAACTTGGAAACCTGTAGATTTATTGACCCTCTCCCTCCTATTATATCTCCCAACTGGTGCAACATGTGAACTGGTGATGCTCATATTGAAAAAATACTTGATTGTTTATTAATTTCTGAATCTTTTCTACAAGGTAATTTTTTCTTTCGTTGATGGGTATCCTTTGGTGGCATCTGAGATCACTCCCATATTCTCTTCGAATTGTATCCTAACCCAATAAAACCTCCTTGCCCCTTCAATTTCAAATCTACATGGTTAGAGGACCCAAGCTACTTTAATATTGTCAAAACCACTTGGATTCCTCTAAATGAAAATCTCCCTCTCTTCAATTCTTGGAAAAATCAAAATATTCAAGAAGGCAATGATTGCTTGGAGAAATGAAAAAAAAAGAAAAAGAAAAAGAAAACCAAGATCTTTTGGAAATAGAGAACATCTTAAATAATGGATGGAGGAAGAGATGGTCACAAACTTTTATGAAGAAGAAAAATCAAAGATTCTCTTGCTGTAAAAGAAAAAAAAATGAAATATTTAGCTCCAAAGAAAAGAAATGGCACCTAAAAAATAGAGCTCTTTGGCTTAAAGTGGGGGAAGAAAACACAAAGTTCTTCCACCATGTGGAAAATAGTAAGAAATTTGAAAACACAATCTGGGAAATACAAAGGAATGATGGATCAATGGTCACTCGTTTTGAAGACATGCAATTGTAGGTACATCCCATTTCCAAAATTTATTCAAGGCAGAGAAGAGATCAACAATTGAAGCCATTTTAATGGTGGCTAGTCTTTTCCCCATGTTTGTGGATCAAGATAAAAATGAATCTCTAATGGTAAAAGTCACAGAAGAAGAGCTCAAGAAAAATTTACATAGCTTCCAGAAGGACAAAATTCTAGGGATGGATGGGTTGCCAGGAGAATTCTACTCCAAAACCTTTGATATTCTTGTCCATTTTCTCCTCAAAACCATAGAATATTCTTTCACCATTGGTCAAGTCTTATCCCCTTCAATTCCACTTTAATTTCCCTCATCCCAAATTATGACAATCCCCAATACTTTGATCAGTCTACCCCATCTCCCTTTGCAACAACATCTACAAAATTATCACAAAAATTATAGCAAACTAACTAAAAGAGATCCTTGTTGATAATATTTATGGGGAAAAAATTGGGTTTTTAAGAGGAAGACAAATCCATCAAGCCATAGGGATATCCCAATAAGGTTTACACTCAATACATTCTGGAAGGAAAAAGGATATAACCTACAAAATGGACCTAGCCAAAGCTTTTGATCATGTCAGTTGGCTATACATTAGGTTACTCCTCATTCATTTTATATTCTCTCACTCCTTTGTTCTCTAGGTTCTCAACTATATCTCTACCACTTCCCTAAAATCCCCCTTTGCTCTTTCTTTTGGTAGTTGAATATTTAAGCCATCTTATCATAGATTCATTCATACAAAGGAAATTTAAAGGCATACAAATCTATATAAAACGTTCTCTCACTCATATACTATTTGTAGATGACATACTCATCTTCTGCAAAGGTAGGCATTTTTAACTGGAAAACTTAAAGTACATCCTCAATACCTTTTTCCTCTCTACTAGAATGGATATCAACCATGATAAATCTTTACTAGTGGTCTATGGATTAAACAATCAGGAATAAAACTTGATCTCTTCCCTCCTTGGAGTTCAAATAACAGACTTAGTAGAGGGCCTCAAGTACCTGGATTTCACTCTTAAGGCCTCAAGGTACAAAAAAGTTGATTGGGCATGGATGTTGGCCAAAATTGAAAAGATATTTATCTCCTGGTGTAACAAATGGATTTCAAGATCTTGAATACCAGTACACCTCAAATCAGTTATAGAAGTGATACCAGTCTTTTGGATCTCTCTAGCTTGGGTTCCAAAAGGATGTTTACACAACATTACTCAAAAATGCATTCATTTTCTCTGGGCAGGAAAAGAATACTCTTGGGCCCTAGTGTTGGCTTCAAATAATGTCATCTCAAAGCTAAAAGGTAATGGAGGATGGGGACTCAAGGACATATTTTATTTTGAAAAATCCCTCGCTGCTAAAAATTCTGGGATCCTGGTAGATGGGAACAGCCTGTGGCACAAAATAATAAAGGAAAAATACTTCCCCCAACAGTCTATTTTGGAGTGGATTCACTCCCTAAGAAAATCCGTGAAGAATGGAACTATAATCTAGCAAGCCATCAATAAGTATTTTTACATAGTAGGAGATTGGCTAATTTGGAAGATTGTCAATGGCTCCAAAGTGTTGATTGGGAATGAACCTTGGATCAGTTTTTCAAAAAATCATTTACTTCGTGAGGAGCTCATCACTTCACTAACTCAGAGGGGATTCCTCTATCTAAATCAAGTCGGGCACATGGAATTTATCACAGGAAAGACATAAACTCATTAGGGAACACTTTTGTTAGACTTTCAGATAAAGAAGACCATCTTATCTAGTACTTCAGTTTAGCAGGGAAAGAATCTCCTAAACAAGGATGCTTATCACAATTTCAAAAAGTAGAACATGATCCCCCTCTTTGGTGGGGGAAACTCCTCTAGAAATTCAAATCTCCTCAAAAATTCAAATCTCCTCTAGAAATTCAAATCTCCTCTAGAAATTCAAATCTCCTCTAGAAATTCAAATCTCCTCAAGAAATTCAAATCTCCTCAAAAATGCCCCAACTTGGGAAAACTTGTAGAAGTGATCCTTCACAAGTCCAAGCTGATGTGCTCTTTGTAAAATAGAGGAGGAATCTAGTCTACATCTATTCATTCATTGCTCCTTAATATCATTAGTTTGGAGAGAGATTGTTAGCTCATTTGGACCCTCTTTCACCTAGAATGGTCTCAACATGTCGAATGCACTAAAAAATTGGTTGGTTTATCATCAAAATCATGATTTCAAGGCTCTCCCTCTCACCATATGTTGGGAAATTTGGATAGCTATAAATCATGCCATCTTCGAAGACAAATCTACCTCCATAGCTCATATAGCCATCCAATGCCTCAATATCTTCTCAGCCTATCCACAAAAATCACTTATTCTTCAGCTCCAAGAATCACAATACCTCCATTCATCAACTTAGAAGTTCCATGGGCTTTCTTTGATGGTGTTTACCAAAGCTCCCCCTCTATTGGAGGAGCAGGGGGGATACTTCATATTTCACAAATCCATTCCTTTTCCTTCACAGCTGGACCAGGGGAGGCCACAAATAATTTCAGTGAACTCATGGCTCTTTATCTTATGCTACTTCTATCCCTTAAAAACAACATCAACCACTTGAATATCTATGGATATTCTTTATTTTTTATCCAAGTTATGAAAAGCACAAACATTTTTCATTCATACACATCGGTCCGAGTACTGGAGGAAATAAAGAGGCTCACTGCAAGTTTCACTCATATTACATTTTCACATGTATATAGGAATCACAATCAACAAGAGGACTAACTCTCAAAATCTAGACTAGACTTGGACAAAGGACGTTGAAAAATCAAGGAAAAAGGCTCGAATGGCCCCAGGGAATTTCTTCACAACCCTTGAGCCAATCTCTGATTAAATATTTACATCTTTTATTTTTTGAAATGTATAAGAATGTAGATATGATATTGGAACTATATCAAGATATCCCGGATAAATATGGCCCTTGATGTATATATCGATGTGACAGGCACTATACAGACTCACTGTGGATTCATAGGAAGATTTTTTTTGTAAATTTTTTATAATTTTTCTATAGTACTCCACTGCTAAATAGACAACTCGGGAATGCATATGGAATTTACAGATGTAATTTTGTTTCCTTATAAACAAAATTACAGATTGTTTCCTTGGAAAAAAAAAATAATTAGAACTAATATAAAGAAAGAAACCTTACACTCACTTCAATTAATAAAATCAATATGAAATTGAGACAAATAGGATACTTTTCACGCCAAAATTAAATACATAATATAAAAACTTCAATCTCTTTCAAGATTTTCTTAGATTCTATTTAGAGCATGTAACCACAAGCACAATCATGTTACTATGTTCATTGATTGGATATGACCTAGTAGGACCAAATATTCAAGATGATGATAACACCCTCAACAATCAAAATCAAACCTCAACCATTGTGGATTATCATTCAAAAGCCAAAAACATTATGGTCAAACTAAAAACAAAAACAAGTTATTTACATAAATATCAGAAAATATTTTATCATTATAAGAAAACATTTTACAAACACATATAACAAACCAACCAATGAGAACGTTACTCCATATTTGAATTTTATAGTGCAACATATGGTTTCCAAACCACATGAAACTGAATTCAAAACTTCATTCTACATATATAATCAAATTACTTAATCCTTTTTTATTTGTTGAAAATATTTTATTAAAAGGAACTTTCACATATTAGTTCAATCTTTATGTTACTTTATAATCCTTTGGGTCATGGAACAACATTCTTTCCCATCAATCCTAAAGCATCATGTCATCATTTTAAAATTCCATTTTACATTTTTTGAACAAGGAAAACCATTCTTTCCCAGCAATCCTAAAGCATCATGTCATCATTTTAAAATTTCATTCTACATTTTTTGAACAAATATGATTTCCACTATGGCAATACAAATGCTTAAAACATAAAAGGGAGATTGTAAAGAAAACACAAGAATCAAGATCTTAAGTGATTCTTGAAATTAAGACAACATTTATTTTACAATATAAAAATAATCAATATAAAAAAAGTATCCTCCATAAATAAAACTAAAATATCACCTTTGCACAAGAATACCAATAAATAATTCAGGGAGGGATTGCTTAAATATTTAAAAATGGATTAATTTATGTATCAAAGGATTAAAAACACATTAGAGTTACAAATATCATTATAACAACTAGAGGAAAAAATCTTAATCCCAGTAATGAACTATTATGTAGTGAACCAATTTGGTTTAGATTACACACATCCAAAATATTTGGAAAATTATAAAGAAATCCATTTGGATAACATAATAATTGAATAAGAATATATAAATACAAGATACGAGACATGAGATAAGATGATTGATTACAAATGAGCCCCTTGCATATATACCTAGGTGGGAATTCCCTTTCATTAATAGCCATGCTCTTTGAGACATGTCCTTTCATTATTACTAATTATTGTTTATTAATTATTACTTAATGATATTTATATTTATATTTGTTACATTGCCTTCCCATTTTGAAATGCTTTGTCTTCAAAGCATATTTATGGAAGAGATTGACATCTTTTTCTTTGGCTTGTAATTTCTTCGCATCATTTTGTGTTCTTGGAGATGTCATGGTCGATGATTCAAGACAAAATAAACCTCTAAGTGTTGAGCAAAATCATCGAAACGTAATGTGATTTGACCATCATAATTTGATCTTTTGTGGAACATTGTGCTTATAGTATTCCCAAAATGTATTATGGGACTTAATGATACGGGTATAAGTGTTCTTCGGAAGATATGTTAATTTTTTCCCTTCTGAGTGATGTTGATACACTAACTGGTTAAGATATTTTCTCTTGTGATTGAGATATCAATAAGGTGTCTTTGTAGTATGCATTTCCTTTATTGTACTTATAATGTTTTCTTGGTTTACATTCGGTATTATTTCTTCTTTGTGTGTAGATGTTGCCTTCTTGTTTCCATCATTTGTACTCCAACATCTGAGTACATCCTTTCTTTAGTAGTATTGGCATCTTCTTGAGTTGTGATATTAATTGGATCTATATTTGTTCCTTTATTCTCAACCTAGATTCTTTCATTTGAAGACTTTGATGCTTCTTCCTTGATAAGTTGTTCTAACTTATCTTCCAACGACTCCTTATCACTCTTAAGATTTTTTTATTTGCGTAAGTAGGTTTTGATTATGATTCTTTATACATGAAAATTCTTCATTTTTTGGATTGTTGAATTTATTTTTAATGTCTTTATTCTCATCTTTAAACTTTTGATTTGTTCCAATAACCTTTGATTAAGGTTCTTTAAGAACACATTTTCCTCTTTCTCTGAGAGGTTCTTCTTGAATTATTCCTCAAGATCCTCCTCTTCTTTTTCTAATCTTTACTATATTTCTTCATAACCTTAGCCTTCTTGATTTTTGCGAGTAACCATAACTTTGTCGAATTATTTTTTCATTCTTAATATTGACCATTGATTTCCTAGAAGGATCACCTTTGAAATGTATTAAAGGTATTTCTATGAATGTATTATCGAATCTGACTTCATTTCAATGTCTTGAAATGTCATCATCTTCTTTTTATAGGAAAACATAAAAAATAAAAATAAAAATCGTTATATTTAAGATGAAGGACCCTAGTGTTTCTATCCAGGGTGAACCCATAAGTATGTCACCTTCATCGCTCCATAAATATCGGGTAGTGAATTGTGATACAAAGGTATAATCCCCAATATTCAACTATAAATTTGTTATGTCATATTGTTTCTCTTTCTAAAAGTCTAGTTTTTCAATTATATTTTTTTCAAAAATCACTAACTAGTTAGTGAATTCAGTACTAACATAATTATTATGTGCGGTGGATACAAATGGTGATATCTTTCCCTCCAAGTGTCCCTTTAACTGTAAGTAGCACTGAAGCATAGTTCATTGAAGTTTTAAGGAATTTTCCTTTTTTATTACTAGACTCCATTTTCTTTTGTCGATAATTTACGATAAATAATTTTATGATTAGAGTTTACAGATATCTTTGTTTTTACCTTAAGCTACTTCAATTTATTACTTCCTTGGTAATTGTTGTACTTATATTTTTTTATAAACCTTTTTTATGATATACAATGAACCTTTGGAATATAATAAAATATTCTTTTTTTTTTTGTTTACCTTCGAATTGGACCTTTAATTATCTTCTTAGTTTCCAGCTCTTAAAACTCATTATATTTAATACACCTTATTACTTCCTTTTAAATCCCCTTTTAATTGAGTTTTCTTTAATTACTCCTTTTAATTTTTGAACTATAATATTTTATATTTAAAAAAAAAATTATATCATTCGATTATTCCAAATAATTTATTTATTTATGTGCTCTCTAATAATCATAACTTCAATTTGTTATCCTTATTTCCAACCTAGTCATATTTATGTACACATAAAATTTACTTGCTCAATCTTCATTTTTTGTTCACAAATCAGGTCATGACTCTTGGTTGTGGTTACCCCTTCTTGAACCTTATGTATGGTAACACTTTGGTTGTATGGTCACACTATAGATTAGAAATTGGAAGTGTGCGAATAAATCATAGAAGATGGTGGTTAGAAGAATTTAGATGGTAGTGTTGATAGTTGCATGTGGCGGAGTTGAGCTCGTGGACACGGTATGGATGAAACTCTCAAAATGGTTCCTCTACCGTATAAAAAATCAAACCCCCACAATTTTGCTTAATCATTGTTGTGTTATATATTGAGCGACTTTATGAAATGGCGACAGGTAACTATGCTTCATTTCAACCTTATCGATGACAACCATGATTGCTTCTTCAATATTGTGACATTTTGGTTTCAACGCTCGATACAGTATGGACAGGTTTAACATTGAGGCAACAATTTTAAGATCAAACATGTCTATGAATTCCTAGTGGAATACTCAATGACATCCAACACTTCTATACATGGATTCTTCGTGCTAGATATTTTGATCTCAATGGTGTCAAAATTTTATTTTTAATTGCAGTGAATTCTTTAACATGTAATTCTAGACAACATCTATTTTTCCTGTGATTTATTTTGATTTGCAACAACAACACTTTTCCTGTGGTTTTTATTTTATTTGCAAGAGCGATACTTTCCCCCTTTTTAAGACTCTGGTATATGAAAATGGAATCACTTTTCTTCAACAAACTTTTGAAAACAGACATAATCCTAATTATGGTCAAAGGCCTGAATTAGAAAACTTTGAAAACTGTGGTTGTGGCCAAAATTCAACCAATATTCTGCCAAGGGAAACGAATTTTGACCAAGGGACACATCCAAAATATTTAGAAAATTATAAAGAAATCCATCTATAACATAATAATTGAATAAGAATATATAAATATAAGATATGATATAAAATGATTGATTACAAATGAGGGCCCCGTATATATACTTAGGTGGGAATGCCCTTTCATTAATAATCATGTCCTTTGAGACATGTCATTTCCTTATTAATAACTATCAATT
>ML809225.1:55824-77592 GCA_009831015.1 Picea engelmannii
AGTTCTAGTGTTGTAATCTTTTGTGTTGTATTGTAATTTGTAAAGTAAGCATTAAGGGAGGGTGTTAGAATAAAGCTTACTTTAGTAAGAGATAACTATGACTATTGTAACTGTGAGTTTCAACCATGACTGTTGTAACTGTGGGTTTCTAGGTTTACTATTTTTAGCTAATCAGATCCACATGAGTCAGTGATCTGCATGCTATATATGTAACCTCCATTTGTTTGTTAAGTAATGAAAAACGTTTTGTGTTGCGTGAATTAATTCTTCCAATTTTAACTCTTGCATCTGCCTTGGCATCACTATAAGCATCCTTGCTAAGGATGTTGTTTCCTTCCCATTTATGCTTCTCTTCATTGATTACCCGCCATCGTCATCACTCTTTGCATGCTCTTGCTTCAGAAATGAACTGTTTCCCCTCCCGATTTGAATGCTTACCATACTTTGATAGTTATTTGAATGCTTACCATACTTTGATAGCTATCTTCCCGCAGGTCTCCATGAAATAACCCTTGCACTTGCAATATGTCAAGGACCGAGAGCTTCCACCAATATGTAAAGGACCGAGAGCTTCCACTTGCAATATGTGACAAAGAGCTTCCACCTGCAATATGTGGAGTTTGTGAAATAGAAGGTAAGTCAAATCAAATTTACGAGGTAAGTCAAATCATTAGCATAATCTATTTTTCTTCAATTTTACAGTGAATTTAAAAGATACAGTATATTTGTGATAAAAAAAAAATATTTGTGATAAAAAAAAAATCTGAAGATATTGTTTTTAATTCAATTTTCAGATATTCAAATGTTATTACTGGTAAAAAAAATTTGACAAAAAATAATTGTTTCAATTCTACAGAATACAAATACAAATTGGACAGATGAAAACTAGGTAGTAAGGAGCTTACCATGATAGTGAGGAGTTTATGAAGCAAATAGCCAAAAGCTTCTACAACGATTTGAAATTCACAGTAACGAAGACGAGGCCCCAACGTCCACATACACACATTTCCTTTGATTCCAGTAACACACATTCTTCCTTGTTATTGCTCTGCCAGTTATCTCGCTATGCTTAATTACCTCATCGCAACCAACTTCTCTTTATGATTTTTTCTCCAATCCTATATATTTTCTTGCCAGGGGCATTCCCATCCAATACCCCTTTGGCATAGGCAGCAGAGACTGTGACCACCGCGATTTTCAGGTCAAATGGGATACTGAATTTTCTGATACTTCTTCCCTCAACAACAAAGGCCACAATTACAGTATAAGGAAAGCTTTCCTCGATGAAAGATCTCTGCATGTTTTGGATGTGATGACTAACCAAAGTCCATGTTATCTCCCAAAAATGCATCTCTAGATTTCGCTAGCTCTCCTTTTAAAATAGTTCCCCTAATTCCAATCTCACCTATTTTCTCAACTGCAGGGAACCCATTAACGATTATTCACAAATAGACTGTGCAAATACTTCCTACCTGGGATTCAATGATTCCAAATCTTCAAACAGGTGCATGCAAAATTTTCAGGTGCCCATACAAGAAGTAGAACCCAACGAATTCACAGTAACGTGTCACAAGAATTTAAAGAATTTAAATTATGGAAAATGTGCATTTTGCAAGGATTCCACTACAATGAGAACCTCATCCTGGTCGATTTCCGCCTCGTTCCAAGTGGGGACAGAGCATTTAGCCCAGCCACATGTGTTTGTGTTCTTATTACATATTTTTTAACACAATCGAGATAACCTTCATTATTTTGACCAACAATTACTCTAACCACCATGAAGCAACATACATGAAGAAATTATTCTGACCAGCTACAGACATGAAGCAATTACCCTGACCAACAATTACTCTAACCACCATAGGCTCCATTTTGTGCGATGGCATAGACAAAGCCCAAAAGGTTTCCCGATACAACTCTGAACCAATATCCCATTAAAGAAGAGTTGACGGTTCTATGGAAATTCAGTGTATAAGTGTTAGCATCAGACCCGCTCCTCCGAGCACGTATGGAGCCGACGACTTCCATGAAAAAATCGTTGTGCCATTGCCATTCCGATTCCGGGAACTGCATTTTGCATAGTTATGGCCATATTTGCAGAGTTCACTGTAAGAGGGAATTGGGAAGCAAGATCTTGCGATAAGCTTTACTTTATTAGAAATAAAATGTAGTAACATTATCGATATTTGAACTCTTTTCAATGTCGATTCTCCACGTCTCCGGTTTGCAAGGAAAACTATCGACACGTTGAGCGTTCGGTCTACTATGTAAAATCACTCATCTAATGTATATTTAACGGTTAAAGGTTTGAAAAGTGTAAACAACAATGTTATAAATATTAACAAATAGTGCATCTAAAATTCTTCTTAATATTCTTGTTTACTTGTACAACTTTGAAATATTTCAATAATTAATACTAAGTTGATGTTTTCATTGTATAGCATCTAAAATTGCTCTGAATATTCTTGTTCACGCTGGTTTCCACAATTACTACATTAATTTCTATTAAACCGCTCTATATTTTATAAATTCCGTTAAGTGATATTCACTCAATTGCCTTAATAAATCTTCCATATGCAGTAATGATTCTAAATGGCTAAGTTTAATTTTCTTATTATATAAAAATGGTACATGGAATGAAATCCAAACGATGGTGAGCATGAAATCTTTAGTGCTAACATGGTTCCGTCTTTATTACCACATTATTAGATTTTTGGATGAAAAATATTAAAACTGGCCTACGGTATAACCTCGCAGACACAATACAACAAAATACATAAATAATATTCATGAATTTTTATCATTAAATTTCTTAAACCTGCGGGCGGACACTCATGCATTTTCATCTTAACTCCAAAGGAGTCTGGGCATTTGCGTCTGAATGCGTTGGACTAACAGTTGTAGGCTCTATATTGAGCTTTACAATATTTCAATCTCGCAGCGTTATTTGTATGCAGATAAATTTAGAGTATCTCAATTTTGTGTTATAAAATAACAAAAATTAGCCAATCAACGTGATGTTGGTTACTTTAAATTAAGGCCCCTCCGGTTAAGATTTAGTAGAGAGAAAACGATATCATTAAAGATAACTTTAGAAATTTAATTTAGAAAGTGTCATAAAAAAACTATACATTCTTAATTGTAAATAGTCGACCTCATATGATTAAATTATTCCTTATTTTTTTTTTAAACCACTTTAAATGTGGTAATTGTACATAATTTAAAAATGTTTTGATGTATAATTATTTATAACTAAGAATTATAAAAATGTTTTGATGTATAATTATTTATAACTAAGAATTAAAATAATTATAAAATATTTGTGATATTTGACTTGTTAATTGAAATTATTAATTTAAAAGATTGAATTTATTAAAAAGGTGTAAATTGGAATTCAAACATTCACAATAATCAAACACTTTGAACTAAAATGTTATCTTTCTTTTAAAGTTATTTAAATTTACATTTAAAAAAAAATTAGGATGATTTAAATATAAATTTATATGAATTTGGAATCTATTAAGTGCTAAAAAAAAATACATTTTCAATGTTGGATTATTAAGAGACTAACACACTAATGAAGGCACCATGTGAGCCTTAGATATGTGCTTATATCTTCACATCAATTGTGGATTAATATGTTAAAAAGGTGAGAGTAATATGTAGCATTGGCCTTCTAAATGGAAGGGAATTCCCAAAAACAAAACACATTGTTTCATAGAAAACCTAGGATGTAGATTTAAAACTGAAAATAATAGCAGTAGAATAGATAAACATATGTGAAAATGTGTCATATGTTGATCCATAAACAAGGGACTTATAGCCCACTAGCTTCACCGACATGAATCCCTTACAAAATTGAAATTTGTTGTGTTCTCAATTTTATGCAGAGAGATTCTATGTCTTTAGAATGGGTTACAAGGCTTCCATGCTCAATGAAAATATGGATGCAACTTCTCCTTCAAATTTCTCTGTTCACTATTATGCAACAGGCATGTATGGATGGTTTCATTGTTAGCTTTGCAATGCCAAAGCAAACACCAACATCTTGAAAAAAATTGCACCATGCATGTGCTATAAGAAAAGAAAATCACTGATCAACAATATGCCAATTGTAAGGTCTTCATCTATAAGGGCACATAGACCCTCACCCAAGTCCTCAAGGAGATGGAACTTGGGGTTTCTCTAACACCCAAGTGTTGCACTAGTTGGGCAAGTGGGTGCCTCGGGCATGTGGATGCGCCAAGGGCCATGCCCATGTATGAAGTGACCAAGAGATTGGGTGCGTCAGCATGAGTGCATCAAGGTTGGGGTTTGATGGTTCACAAGTGCATGGGTTCGTTTGGGAGACCAGGTCCACGAAGGAGTGTGATGATTTTTTTGGGTGGTCGGGTCCACGAAGAGGTATGACGATTCGTTTGGGGGTGATGGTTCATGAAGGAGAATGACACCCCCAAAGGATGTGGTGATTCATGATGGTGACCTTTAGAGTCTATATAATAGAACAAGGGTGAACAACCAAGGGAGGAAGATTTGAAGAAGAAGGAGAGCAATATCATCTATGTGATTCTGAGGCAGACTTAGATGAAGAGGGGAAAGCTCCCTCAAGGAGCCAAGTCACTCCATATAGAAGGACTTGTGTTTCCTTGAGGTGATTCTGTGATTTTGAGTTGGGTGACCATATTTTTGATTGAGTTTGGGGGAAGTCTTGTTCCAAGTCTGAGGAGGCATGATAAGAGATAGAACCGCAGGTCTGTGTGAAGCGTTGTGAGAGAGAAGAGACAATTAGTCTGCATTTGAGGGCATGTATGAGGTGCACCGAAAAAGGTTGTGGAGATTGTTGCGACATAGAGTCTTGGTGTGAAGAATTTGTGTATACAGTATGAGTGCCTTGGTAAGTTTAGGTGAGTTGTTGACACCACCCAATTGTAAACTAAGCTGGTAGTTCTCATATTGTAACTATTTCGCAATAACAAAGAATTAACTAGGTGTTATGGACAATTTGTGTCGCTTGCTCTATATCTATGTTTCTCTTGTTTGTTTCGCAAGTTTTATCTTGTTCCATGGATGTATATGTATATATGGGTATGCACAAGATATTGATGGTCTCTCATGACACGTTAGTGACAATGAAAACATGGAAAAACAACAATATGTTAACTTGGAGGGATTATTCAAGGTACTTTTACAATGAATTTGAAGCTGGTGTAAGAAGATGAAACGTAGGGAATTGAATTAGCTTTCTGAATATACAACTTGTATTCATAGAAATTGTGAATAACTATGTGAAAGTTGATTTTTTCTAATAGTGGTATGTTATTTTTCTAGCAAAATATAAGATATATGTCTTTGTTCATGCAGGTGTTGAGTACCTTAATGGTGGAATTTTATTCAAAAAACTTGTATAATTGTAGACAACTTGTTGTTCTAATGCGGTGTATTTTTTGGAAATTTATAATATTAAAATTATATATATTTTTTTAAATTATCAAAATCAATATATCCTTGAAATTACAATGCCTTTTGTTCATGCAGGCTAAGAGGGTCTTAACATGATCAAAATGATTTATTTTTTATTAGATCGTAGATACAAGTCTCCTATAGTGCGGCATATAACTCATTCGAGAAATGGTTAAGCCAACAAAATGTTATAGCATAAATAACAGAGGTATGTATTCTAGGATTTTGATATATGTGACAAAAAAATAGATCGAAAATAGTAAACAATAAGTCAAGTCCTGCTAGCTCAATCGGTTAAGGTGTGGGTTTCATTTTCTAGGCGACCCAAGTTCAATACCTTTATGGTGAGTTTAGTTGGGAGGAGACACCCAAAATTTCAACCATGTTAATGGTTGGTGCAACCCAGGCCAGGTGCGATCCTCAGGTGATTTCAACATCTTAGATGCCCCTGGATTGTAGTTTCTTATCCAATGGTTAAAAATGTTGGCCCAACAGGTTACGGGCACATTTCTAACAAAAACAAAATTGTAAACAATATTGATTTAAAAAAACAAAACTATATATTTGGAATCTATATAGATGACTCTATTTATGTATGTAGTTTTGTCAACAACTGAATTATATAGCTTATAGAAAAATAACGTCAAAAACAAATATATAGAGAGGTATTTAACAAAATGGAGTTTTTTATCAATTTGTTGACCAAACCAATAGGTTTTTCATCCCAAACCTAAATCCAAGGCAACCAAGTCATCATACACGTTGTCAATCCCGCTCGCATTCAAAGGAATGTGCACTCATTCTTTAGATCTTGCACACATTCTTAAGAGTGTGCATGTGTTCCTAAGGGTGTGAACACACTATAGGAATGTTAATGTGCTCATATAACCTATTTCTTATTTGTCATTCCTCTCTCTCTCTCTCTCTCTCTCTCTCTCTCTCTCTCTCTCCTAATCCTCCTCCCTCCCTCTCCCCCACTCTCCCCCCTTTCTCTCTTTACCTTTCTCTACCTCCCTTCCCTCTGTATCCCCCCTGTTGGAACACATATATTTTTCAATACTCCAGATATTAAAGGATTGGAAGTTGCCTACCTTTTAAACAACAAAATGCTAACGATAAAACTCAAACATAGGATTTCGGGGTTTCACAGATCTAACAATCCAACATGTCGAATCTCTCAATGCCCCAACATGTGAAATAACGAAGTTGGGATAAGCTTAATCATGATCATCGAAGCATTAAAAAGTGATTATCACTAATTTAATACATCACGCCTTCGCAAGTCGGGAGTCACGCCTCAAGCAACCTTCGAATGTACCGATATGCGAAGTTGCAATAGCAACTTAAGATAAACTTGATTAATTACATGACTAATGATAATTAACGATAATTAATTGTTATCGTGACTTCGTGATTCGATAGTTTTGTCTTGAATAACAACTTATAACCCCAATACTCGAAGTCGCGAAATTTCCAAACAAAAACGCAATAAATTAAAAACTTAATCCTGATTAAAGTTAATTAATCGAATCACAATTTCACAAATTCAGGGTTCATAGCTCAAGACTAAGAGTAAAATCACCCAAGACTACGAATTCTAAAAAAATATTAAGGACTAATCCCGATTAATTAAAGGTTTAAGATGAATTAACTAATATCTTAAACAACCTTTTACCTTGTAAAACTTACAGGCAAAAATTAAATACTTCTACGATTCTCCCAAGTCACGAAATATCAAGCATTTATGGAATTCATAAGCGGATTAGAGAAATGATTGGAAATAATATCTTGCTTTATCCCAAAATCTTTCTATTAAAATAATTAAACGATTTGTCAGCAAGGACCCGCGTAGGCTAGAGTGCTCAATGTGAAAGGATTTTTGTCATTAGTTGAATTTCATTCTAGTTTTCACAAAGTCAGCTTAGCGAGATAACCATTGTTTGTGTTTTCATCCTCTGTGATAGGAAATATAATTTTGAGATTCTATATCATGGCTCCACGGAAAGCGCCCAAAACAACTGGTGAAATTTCAAGCCAGAGTTCATATATTCTTCCGGATACCTCACTTAGAAACATCGACATAGTCAAAACATGGACACATGTTTTCAACACATTGCAATACGAGCTGGTAAAATTCCCAGACGATTCGAGCGACAACGAAAAAGAAGACTTGTATATCAAATACAAGGTTGTTTCTCAGTCAGAGATGCACAAGGTAGAAACAAGGCCACGGATCTTTCCCTATTACGATATGATCGGATGGGCACTGGATCACGTAGATGTCTCAACTAGAACAATATTCAATTCTCAGAAGGTGGTTGTTGGGATATTTCGGTCGGAGCATCTACAGGCGATGTACAAATTGTCTCCTACACCAAACTTTACTTACAATGTCGAATTCTTAGAGGGTTTCAAAAAGAAAGAATGTGAGCAATTTGGAAAAATCTTATCCAACCTGATCAAGGATTGGTGCTCACACCCTGAAAATTTCAGAGCTGATTCTAATGGTATATACACAATCTCATCATTACAATCACAATTCATGTATATAGCGATGATGGTGTACCGACTTTATGGGAAAATAAATACTGGACATTTATTTCTCCCATGGGTACCTCTTATCCACATAGTAGCAGAGGGATACTCTTTCAACTGAGCCAAAATGTTGTCAGACATTCTGGCCAGTCAAATTAAAAAATATCAGACACAAAAGGCGAGTGGGAAAGAAACTTCATTTTTCATGTCTTCTTACATTATGGATGTCATTTTCTTCATGACACCTTTTCCATTAATGAGTTGGAGTTGAACTCCAAATAACGCAAAGCTTATTCATGTGTACCACTCAAAACTCTAGGAAGATAAAGCCAAAGAATTCATCTATGAGATTTTCAACTGGGTAATGGTACCAATGCATGTCATTATCTTCGGCCACCCACCTCCCAGGATTTCAGATAAAATTGTGGCCAACTTAGGCACGTGGCAGACTGATACATAGAAGAACAGTTCTCTTATATTAGGGTTTTTGGTTGTTCTTTTACCCCATATTCCATGCCGCTATTCTTACCAGACAAGCTAGTATGTCACGAGGTTTCCAGGAAAACGGTACTCAGTGGAATCAACAAAGAACTCAAAGGATTTCATAAAAAGGTATGGCCATGTTTTCCCCTACACATTGATACATTTTCTTTATTGGATTTTGGCCATTCCAAAGTGGAGGCCATGACCTTAGAAGAAATGAAACTGGTAGACATTGAATTCAAGAAGCATGACCCTCATAAGGTCATGGGTAACCACATGACAAGTTGTGGTCTAAAAAGGCATGAGCACGAATATTCTCCGCATGACGAGATTTTTCGAGGAGTGAGATCCTACTCAGAAGTATTAAGTCGGGTTCAAGTTCTATCACCTGAAGGGATGATCAAATTTTACAAATTTTAGGAACACCAGAGAAGTAGCCTCCCCAAATTTTTACAGGGCAAAGTCTCAACACCACCAAGTATACAACAAACAGAATCCAAAGATTCAACAGACACAAGTCTTAGAAAACAAGAAACTCAAGGGAACATAGAGGAAACTAAGACCTCAAACCAGGAAACCGAGATCCCAAACCAAGAAGAAGGACCCCCAGAGATAGATACACCAAGTAAACAGGTCAAGGATCAAACAGAGATACCCTCAAAAGAGGTAGGAGACACACCATTTTCTAAATCAAATGAACCGGTCACAGATGCTACCATGAAACAAACATCCATAGAAATCGAAAGTCCCATTCCATTCGTCACACTCTTACAATCTACCAAGGGGAACCCCGATGCAGGAACAATATTCAAAGAATATCTAACACCTATCTTTGTAGAAGAGTTACCTCCTAGCGATTTCTTTTTTAGAAAGAAAAGGAAAACTATGGCGAAGCGAGAAATGCACCAAAGGGTGGGTGCAGTGGCCAAAAGATACAGAGTATTAACTAATGGATAAGACTTAGAAGAGGTAGAATTCGCCAAAGAGGTATCAGGAACATTGGGGGCTTATGCAATAGCCAACCAATATTCAGTCGAGACCTTGAAGGAACAGTTGAAACAAAAAGACATGTTAATTAGAAAATTACAGACTCAGATAGCAGTTGTAGAGACAAATTCCAGGAGTGAGACATGCAAAGACCTTGAACAAGCCAGAGCGGCTGACCAACGGGAAATCTAACATCTCAAATCCAATCTCAAGAAAATGCACCAGTTGGCTCAAATAAGTCAAATGCAGGTCAATCAACAAGAGGAATTAATAAAACAACTATAATCCAAATTAAATTCTATTGAAATCCATGTCATAGATATAACGGTATTCCAAACTCAAGCCATGGAAATACGAAAGAAGAAAGAAGCAACTCAACAAGGTCTACTTTCTAAAGTAGAAATCATCCAAAATCATTTTCAGATGATAGATCAAGCATTAAATAATATCACCTTAAGATAAAGAGGAGCTAAGGCAGCTCGAGGTGTCTTCCAGGAGGCTATTATATCGTCAACAAAAGAGGAAATAGTCATCACTTCCAGATTATCGATTCCAGAGAAAACCAGAGGTAACATCCTGCTAAAGGCATGGAAGCACAATATAGCAAAAAACAGAAAAAATGGCTAAAGAGGTAAGAGATTCCTGTGAAGAAACATTTGGCCTGCTAAATAAAAAATTGTTAGATCTTGATAAGGAAAGTAGCTCTGGGACATTGGGTAAAACCAACATAGCTAAAAATCTGCTAGATATTAAGGAAAATGTGGAAAGAGACCAAGTTGAGCTCTCTCAGATAAGATAGGTTGACATTTCTCAAATAGATAAATGGTTAATAAAACCAAATCTACAACTATCATCTATCATTATATTAGATGGGCAAATAGGAGAAAGATTGCCACAGCTGGAAAAGAAGTGTTACATTTTCAAGGAAAATGACCAAACAGAACCTTCCAAGTTGATAACTCAGTTGGTAGAAAGGTGTATCAATTATATTGAACAGGGGAAAGGAAACACTTATGGAGGCTAGTAATACAATTGCTCATAATACCTTATTTTGGAGCTAGGAGACAAAGAAAGGAAAATGCCCTGCCAACATGAGAGAAGATAAGGGATAACAAAGTGAAGATTTTCACCTTCTCATTTGTAACTGAAACCTTTAGAATGATAGAATTTCAAATGCTTAAATCTTGTATAAATATACATTTTGAGAAAGGGTCAAGGGCTTCTTTTTGCCAATTGTAAAGGAGAGAACTCTCTTTATTGAGAATTGATACAAATGCAGACCAGAGATTCTACATTTCATCTATTCTGAGTTATGTGTTCTCATGTCCTTCCATATTACAACATACTTTCATATACATTTCTTTGATGAATGTTTAAATCACAATTTAGTAAAACATCTATTGTGGTTATATTTCACTTAGTAGTCTGATAACAAACAGATTTTCCTTTGTATTTACTATTATCAAATACAAGACATGTATGTTACTTAGATACTATATTTTATACTTCATTGAAGGTTACATCATTCCAATTCCTTCTTTTGTTACAAAGTAATATTCCTCGGTAATTGATGCCTTACTTTGATTAACATCTTTATGTTTTCTTTCAATTCATTCAATATTTCAAATTTAACTCAAATGTGAGAAACAACCTCTGAGTTGTTACAATATTAATTTGATTTAAAGAAATTTTCTCTTATAATTTTGGTGGTAAGAGGTGAACATTGAAACCTTTCATCATTTCCTGATGCCTAACATTATACTTGAAGCCTTAGTATAAACTCAGGAAAAACACCACCCTTCTAATCTTTATCCCCCTTCCCTCTCTATCCCTTCATTCCTCTCTCTACCTCCTTTCCCTCTCTATCCCCCCCTTCCTCTCACTCTCTCTACCCCCTTCTAAGTCTCCCTCTCTCCCCTCCTTCTTCTCACTATCCCTCATTCTACCTCCCTCTCCCTCCTCACACATTCTCTCTACCCTTCCTCTTTGTATTTCTCTCTTCCCCTCTCACTCTCTCACCCCCCCTCATACCTCTCTCTCTCCCTCTCACACTCTCTCTACTACCATTCTATGACTTCCTCTCTCTCCCTCCCACACTCTCACACACATTGTTTTTATCCCTCATATATGCCTTCCTCTCTCCCTCCTTCCCACACTCTCACACACTCACTCTCTACCTCCCATCTTTGTCTTCCTCTCTCTCCTTCTCACACTCTCACACACTAGCCATTTTTGTACATTGCAAGGCAAGGCATGGTAAGGAAATACATGGCCTTAACCTAGACATGGAAAGGCATGTCAATACTTAAACCTAAACTTAGACCATGACCTAGACCTAGACCTTGCCTTTCCATGACTCACACTCTTACACCCACTCCCTCTTCTATCTCCCCCCTCTTCAACTCTCTCCCTCTCTGCTCCCCTCTCCCTCTCTCTCTCTCTCTCCTTGTTGTTAGTATCACTCTCACTCTCTCTACCCCTCTTTCTCTTATTCTCATTATACCTCCCTCTTTATCTCTCTTCATCTCACTCTTGACCTCTCTTCTTCTCTTGTTGGATATTTGCCTCCCTCCCCTTATTTCCCTCCTCCCTCTCTCTCTACCTTATCCTTTCTACCCACCCTCTATGTCTTTCTCTCTACCCCTCTCACACACACTCTCTCTATCACCCTCCTCCCTCTCTCTCCCCCTCCCTCACACTATCTCTCCTATATATCTCTACACCCCCTCTTGGTTTTCCTTTAACACTCTCAAGCAATCCCTCTCTCTCTACCCCCCTCTTGGTCTCCCTCTCCCTCTACACCCCCCTCTTGGTCTCCCTCTCCCTCTACACCCCCCTCTTGGTCTCCCTCTCTCTCTCCCCCTCCCTCCTACTATCTCTCCTCTCCTTMTCTCTCCTAAATCTACCCCTCTCCCCCTCACTTTGTATCTCCCTCCCTCTCTATCCCACATTATGCCCCCTTTTATCTCTTTACCTCTTTACCCCCCTTTGTGCTCTCTCGTCCCTTCCTCTCACTCTCTCTCTCTACCCCCCTCTTGGTCTCCCTCTCCCTCCCTCTCACACTCTCAAACAATCCCTCTCTACCTTCCTTCTCTCTTTACCTCTTGCATATAACCCTCTCTCTCACATATTATATATTCATAATATATAACCCTCTCTCTCTCTCTCCAACATATTAAATAATCATTCACTTCATACATTGTTTACAATACAATATACATATAGGATCCAGTGGCATCCAAAACATAATCCAATGGCCTAGATTAGTCAACAACCCTGATTCCTTAACTAGAAATAGAAAACCATTGGCAATTTAAACCATGTGCCAAAAAACTGCCCAAAAACGGGCACGAAAACTGAGTAATATAACACGTATAACACACTAACACATATATAAAACATATCCAACATTCTCCCACTTGTTGTTTTCTTTGCATATAGGGGGTTATAGGGTTACATAGTCAACAATACAGGGAAACAATGCCCATAGATCCTATAAACAAAGAGAACTTCTCAATGCTCACAGATTTTGTTAATGAATCTACAATATTCTTCGAAGTGTCCACCTTCATCAACAACACCTTTTTCACCTTTTTTCTTCAACCATATCTCTCACAAAGTGATATTCAACATCAACATTCTTTGTCTTTGATTGATAAGTTGTGTTCTTCACCAGAAAAATTGCACTATGACTATCACAACCTATTCTCACAGCTTGTTGTACCAACCCAATACCTGGAAAAAAAATATGTAACCATAATGCTTCCTTTCTTGCATGAGTGGATTCCATGTATTCAGCTTTTGTAGTTGAAATTGCCACTACAGATTTCCTTTTTCTCATCCAACTAGTTGCTCCTCAAAATAGGTTAAACACATACCCTCTTACAAATCTTCTATGATCCAGATCTCTAACCCAGTATGCATTCACAAATCCAGGTATGTCCAACACCCTGATCAAACCTAGTCTTCCTTGGTAGCACAATCCATAACTAGCAGTGCCATGCAAATACCTAAAAACCCTCTTTACTATTGTCCAATGCTCCTTTTGTGTTCTTGACATATATCTTCTCAAAACTCCCACTACATGTGAAATGTCTAGTCTAGGACATACCATTGCATACATCAAACTTCCAACAACACTCGCATATGGAACATGAGACATGTCCTCCCCCTCTTCCCGTGTCTTGGGACACTGATCCACACATAACTTTACACCTACAGGATTAGGAACCCTAGCCAGTTTACATTCCTACATATTAAACCTTTGCAATATTGTCTCAACATATTTTCTCTGATTTAACCACAGTTTCATGTTTTTCCAATCTCTTTTAATTTCTATGCCCAAAATGAAATTTGCGGCACCAAGATCCTTCATGTCAAATTTATAGGAAAATTAATTTTTCACATCATGAATAATCTCCTTGTTGTTTCCTATCAACAACATTTCATCCACATACAAGACCAAATAAATCAAATGATCACCAATTAATTTAAAATACACACAGTGATCCTCTTTTCTTCTTGTGAAGCCAAGTCCCGTCATATAAGTATTAGTTTTTTTATACCACATATGTGGTGATTGTTTTAAGTCATGGACATTTTCAGCTTGCATACCAACTCCTTCTTTCCCTTCACAACAAATCCTTCTGGATGCTTCATAAATATTTATTCTTCCAGATCCCCATGTAGGAATGATGTCTTCAAATCCATATGTTCTACTTCAAAATCAAATGAAATGACAGCAGATAACAAAAATCTAATAGAATTTAACTTGGAAACAGAAGAAAAAATCTCACCAAAATCAATTCCATCAACCTGGGAATAACCCTTTTCTACTAATTGAGCTTTGTATTTCTCCACTTTTCCTTCTGCATTCGACTTCTTTTTAAATACTCATTTGATGCCAATGGGATTTCTTCCACTCAACAACTCCACTATATCCCAAGCCTCATTCTTATCCAAGGTTGTCATTTCTTCAACCATAGCCTTTTTCCAGAGTTTTCCATCCTCTGAATCTAATGCCTCCCTAACAGTTATAGGATCATCTTCAATAATAGACAAAGAAAATTTTGAATGGAAATCAGATGGAGTATATCTTTCCAGTAGCCTTTTTTCCCACATCGATCTTCTTAATAATAGAGTATGAGGATATTCTTATTCTTATTCATGTTCTTTTGTAGAGTCTAATTCATCATCCTTTGGATCAAACTCTATTTTATTTGGTTATTCCTTACTTGGTAGGAATTCCTATTTGACAACATCCTTCATTTCTCTAAATACCACATCTCTACTATACACAAACTTCTTAGTTTATGGGTTCTAAAGCTTATATCCTTTGAGATCATCTTTATACCCAATAAAGATACACTTTTCATCCTTCTTATCTAGCTTACTCCTATTTTTCTTTGGAACATGAACACAAGCCTCACAACTAAATACCTTGAGATGTGTGAGAGAAGTTTTATTACCAATCCATACCTCTTGTGGAGTCTTTTCATCCAATGTTGATGAGGGTCATCTATTGACCAAGTAACATGCAGTACCCACTGCCTCTGCCCAGAATTATTGCCCTAACCTGGCACCACTGAGCATGCATATTTCTTTTTCCATTATTGTCTTGTTCATCCTTTCTACAACTCCATTCTACTGAGGTGTATATATAGTAGTATTCTTCCTTTATATACCGCACTTCTTACAAAATTATTCAAATTCATTCCCATAGAACTCTCCACCATTATTTGTCCTCGACACCTTAATTATTTTCTCTGTTTGATTCTCAACAAGAGCCTTAAACTATTTAAACCTGTCAAAGACTTCATATTTCTTCCTAAGGAAATATATCCAAGTATTCCTCGAGAAGTCATCTATAAATGAGACATAGTACACATATTTTCCCAATGATGGAACTGACATGGGTCCAAACACATCATTGTGCACTAGCTGTAAAATTCCTTCTGCCCTCATTGCACCATAAGGGAATCTTACTCAATTTTGCTTCCCATATACACAAAGTTCACAGAAATCGAAATCCAAAGAGAAGTTAAATATAGATTCAACCATACCTTTACCATGTAATAGTCAAATACCCTTCTCTCAAATATGACCTAGTCTTTGATGCCATAGCATAACCTTTTCTCCAGATATTGTAGGAGTTTTTTCTTCTTTTGCTCCAATATCACGAACAATGGAACTATTACACCCATTACTAATAGTGCTTCCTTGTAGCTTATACACATTTCCAATCCGAACTCCCTTTAGCAACACCATTTCTCCTCGAACCATCCTACGGGTTTCTTTTTCAAATATTGTTTTTACCCCTGCATCGTCCATTTTTCTTACAGAAATCAAATTTCTGGCCAATCTTGGGATGTGTAGAGCACCAGGAAGTGTTCTAATCCTTTCATGTATGATCCTCAACTTGAATTTTCCTTGTCCTATGATTTTGGTTGTCGATTCATCACCTAGGAAAAAATTTCCTCCATCATACCTTTCATATTCACAAAACCACTCCTTGTGGGGAGTCATATGAAAGGATGCACCTGAGTCAACAAACCATGCCTCATGATCTATATGTGTTCTTGAAGATGACAAGTACACATATCCTCCTTCTTCCTTAGAGGTATTTTCATTTGGAGAGGGAGAACCTTCAGATCCATTCACTTTCTCAACGCTTTTCGATCTATATTACTTGTTGAAGTTTCCTTCTTTTCCTCATCTCCAACATGCATTTACAAACTTTCAGGAAGATTTATATATACCCTTAGACTTAGATATCCCACTTGAGGACTTAGATATATTTCTATCATGGGAGCATCCTCTTGCAAATAATTCATTTGTGCTCTATCTTTCCATGTTCTTCTATCTCATCTCCTCTGACAACAAGGATGAGACCACATCATTGAAACTCAAGGTAGTTGTATTACTACCTATGGTCCCAACTAGACTATCCCAAGTTTCTGGTAAAGAGCATAGTAAACTAATACATGTATCTTCATCTGAAATTTTAATCTCAATAGATAACAAAGGAGTTACCATAGTATTGAATGTGTTCAAATGCTCTATCACCGAGTCTCCATCTCTCATCCTCAGGTTATACAACTTCTTCCATGGGAAAATTTTATTTACCAGAGACTTCTACTGGTACAAGTTCCCTAACTTATTCCATAAATCCTTGTATATAGCTTCCCCTAACACATTAAATAATACTGAATTTGAGAGACACAATCGGATTGTGATGTTCTCCTTCTGATCCAACTTTTTCCAGTCATCTGTTGACGTTCCTGTAGGTGTAGTACATGGATCTACCATGATCCACTTATCTTTTTCTACCAACATATCTTCCATCTTGAGCTTCCATGACTCAAAAAATTTCCCATTAAATTTATTGATCTCTATTTTCGAACTTCTCACCATTTCCTTTCACTTGAAGAATCAATACTACAGATATCCCACTGTAACAAGGATTATCACAGTCCCGAGCCAAACCCCTTACCACAAAGGCGTCCCCCTAAAGCCAATAATTGCTTTGATACAAAATGTAGATTTTAACCTTATACAATAATTTACTGCAAACATATTTTCAATAAAAGAACATAAAAGATATAATGAAAAATACACATATTACACAGAGATTTTTCCCCTGGAAACCCTAACTGGGAAAACCAACATATTCTATATTCATTCAATTCATACATTGTTTACAATAAAATATACATATAGGATCCAATGTCATCCAAAACCCTAGTCCAATGAACTATATTAGTCAACAACCCTAATATTGTAACCAGAAATTGAAAACCATTGGTGAAAAACCATGTGTCGAAAAACCACCCAAAAATGGGCACGAAAAGAAAGGGAAAAAAATTCAAGGGCACTCTGTCCCCCTCTTACCACCCTACGCTCTCGGTGCAATGTAGACACTAATTCTAGTCATGCAACGAATATAACACGTATCCAACACTTCCCTCCCCCCCCTCCCTCTCTCTGTCTCTCTCTCTCACAAATTCTCTTTTTATTCCTCTCTCCCCCTCTCACACTCTCTTTCTTTATCTCTATCCACCCCCCTCTCTACCTTCCTCTCTCTAACTCTCACACTCTCATACACAATCTCTCTACCCCCCCTCTATGTATTCCACTCCCTCACTCTCAGACTCTCACACATTATAGCAAGTTGGGTACATCACAAGGAAAGAAATGGCCTTGACCTAGACATGCCAAGACCTATAGGCTATACCTAGACCTAGACATAGAAAGACTTAGACATGGAAAGACATGGAAATACCTAGACCTAGACCTAGACCATAGACCATGACCTAGACCTAGACCATATACCATGACCTAGACCATAGACCATGACCTAGACCTATATGATGACCATGATGTAGAGCATGGCATAGACCTAGATCATGACATAGACCTAGACCATGACCTAGACCATGACATAGACCTAGACTATGACCTAGACCACGACATATACCTACACAATGACCATGACCTAGATCTAGACCTATACATAGAAAGACCTATACATGGAAACACCTAGACATGTCAAGACCTAGACCTAGACATAACAAGACCTAAACATGGAAAGACCTAGACCATGACCTATACCTATACGATGACCATAAAATATACCATGACCTAGACCTATATGGTGACCATGACATAGACCATGACATAGACATATAGTTAGACCTAGTTCATGACCTAGACCATGACATAAACCTAAAACTAAACCTAGACCATGGCGTAGACCTATACCATGACCATGAACATGACCATGACCTAGACCATGACCTCGAGCTTGACCTATACCATGACCTAGACCATGGCCTAGACCCCCCTAGCTACATCTAAGCCTAGGCATAACATATGCATGATCCTTAACCCCCTCTACACTCAAGCCCTTAGTGTAATGTGCATATACCTCTTGTTAAAGGCCCCACAACCCTTGCACCCATGTATTGGTTCTCAAACCATTGCTCTATGCTTCAAAACACTTTCAATCCTAAGCCCTTAGGTCCTAGTTGTCCCCAAACCCCTATATTTTTTTATTCATGAAGATGTTTAGTCTACAATAAATGCCATATTCGTTGCATTAAGAGTGCACACACACTCTTGTGACTTAAAATCCTTGAGTTTTGGTGCTCATCCCTTCCTAGCAGGAACACGTGTGCTTTCCTAGAATGAGCATGTGTTTTAGTGCACACATGTTCCTACTGGGAATTTTTATGTGCCAAGTAAACTCCTCAACCTCATCTATCTCAAAAAATCGAATAATCTTGACATCTACATGCAAAAATAGCAAGAACATACAGGTTTTTGTTCTTTTTGTCTTGTTGTTTAATTCATAGACAATTGTGGGAAGAATTGGAAGACAAATTTTGCAAGTGGAATTTGAATTGTTGGTTGTGTCTTCTTTTTTAATAGCAAGACAAATTTTTCCAATTGGAATTTTTAGTTGTGTCTTCTTGTGTAATACCAAGAAAAATTTGTCCAATTGGAATTGTTAGTTGTGTCTTCTTATGTAATACCAAGAAAAATTTGTCCAATTGGAATTTGAATTGTTAGTTGCGTATTCTTGTGTAATACCAAGACAAATTTGTCCGATTGGAATTGGAATTGTTAGTTGTGTCTTATTTTGTAATACCAAGACAAATTTGTCCACTTGGAATTGGAATTGTTAGTTGTGTCTTCTTATGTAATACCAAGACAACTTTGTGGTGGGGCGCCTGGAAGCCAATTTTTCTCTTTAAACATGGGGAACCGACGGAATCGAGATAGAAATTCCTCGAGGAAATACATACCCATTGAAAAGGTAAAAGAATAAAGAGAAAAGGAAAAGTTATGTATGTCAAAGTGTTGCCTTTTAGAAGAGGTAAATCCAATTTCTAGTGGAGTAGATGTCATTGTTTTTTCTCCTCCATCACCACAAGAAAAGCACGGGATTTTAGTAGAGACAAATCCAATCAATATCTCATCAAGACAAGTTGTTGTGGGTGAATATATGATGGAGGATTTGCTTGGAGATAATTATACAATGGATAAAATTAGAGAGGAAACTGGTGCACAACATTATGGTGAAGAAGTTCATGTGGTGCAACCTCTTGTTGGACGGTCAGATTTTCCAGAAACTAGTCATGAGAATGTCCACTCTCCTTGAAGAATAGATCTACCAGTGATTGAAGGGAAAATAAATACAACGTTGTTAACCCCACAACAGGGAGGTCAAGATTTATAGAATAAGGTTTTGTCGTCCCTACCTAGATTGAGTAGTGTGCATCGAAGAACTCCTAAATGCATTCAGGTGGATGAAAGTGGTCTAGCATCACTTGAATGTAAGTTACCTAATTGTTTTATTCATTATCATTCTTATAAAATCATTAACGAATATTTTTGAACCAAAATCTGATGCCACTAAATGTTAATTATTTTTGGTTTGTTAAAATCTAGAAGTTTCACTGTAGTTCATAGAATTTTAGGCATTAAAATAGTCAAAAGTTTAGAAAAAAGTCATCATATTATTAGAAACCTTGTGGATGATTTTCAAATAATTGGTAAGAAATATCATTCTAAATACCTTAATTCTTCCCAACGTGTCTTGTCACAATCGATTGTTAGCAATATCACAAGAAAACATTGTTTTCTCCAACAAAACTGTCATGAAATGAAATGAAATATCAAAACCCTTAGAAAGTATTCTAATAGATGAGATAGCCTCGACACAGTGGCCCAACAGATTTGTGGGCCTTCACTGGTAGGCTACCTTGTTTTGACATGAAGTTAATTGGAGCAGTTAAGGGACTAGTACATTATTTATGGCATGAGAAGACTAGGCCTTCTTCCAACCAAAAAGATTAATAAAATTGAGAAGGGGATCTAGGGACTGTGAATCCCACATTAAACACTTTCTTGACATTACATAGACAAAATTGTATGAGATATTCAGGACAATACATATTGCACTTAACTTGGTCCAAAGATATTTCCATAGATGCAAGACTTGGTATGTTTGAATAAACAAAATTTGTAACACATGTTGTTGTAGATATAACATTGAGTATGGTTATTATCACACACACTCACACATTGTTAGAATATGAAGGATTGTGCTCGTTTTACCATTGACAATACCCTTGTCACCCAACCATAGGCTGAAGACACCCTCCGAGCACCTTGACCTTGACAGAGAATAATGTTGGTAGCAATCAATAGCCAAGAAAGGCTAATGCACCAAGCAAGAATAGAAACCAAAGCTGATCAAATAGTCCCACCCAGAAAATTGGTGCAACACCTTCCCCAGAAACTTGCACACAAAACTACCAACTGTAGTGCGCACAATTGGCTCTCTGTAATTATGAGAATGTGAATAATGAGAACGGGCGCCCTATATTTATAGTGGTTCTGGAAGACTTACTGGGGCCGACTTCCTTCTGGGTACTAATTAATTCATATTAATTATATTTTTGCAGCCGACATATCGTCTAGGGTTTCTTTTAATTATTTACTTCCTTCCAAAATATTCTAATCTCGTCATAGGTTACAATAGAGTTTCATAGCTCCCGAAGCTACCATAATATTAACACTCCCTCCTATCTAGGGAGGTATGGTCTTGAGCACAAACAGACCATTCAACTGGTAGTATCATGAGCACCTTCATTATTATCCAACTGGATAATCTCCTATGACAAATGGTACAATATCAATTGATAGAACACACCTGTGTTTATCCATGATAGTATGAAACTACTCAAACCATGAGACATAGTCACAAATAGTGGAACAAATCCACCACAGTAGTATATCTCTATTGTCTGGAGATAGGTAGTCTAAATAACAATCATCTGATGCCAACCTGCACAGAAAAATATGGTTAAAATAGAATGAATCATCTGGGCCAATATTTCACTCATGTCTGTGAGATATGAAAGAATATATGCCCTCAGAGTAGAACAATGATATATCTGGACTATTCTTCTCAGGCAAGGAAAAATAATTGTCCTGTCTTCTGAACCTAGACCATTCCCCACCCTGGGCCATTCTTCCTACACTAATCAAAGTGCACCCTGGAGAGAATGTATAAACCCTAAGGAATGTCTGTCCTTGATTGTTGAGCCTGGACCATTCCACGCCCTAGGCCATTCCTCCTACACTAATCAAAGTGCACCATGGAGAGAATATATAAACCCTAAGGAATGACTGTCTAGACCAGTTCCTCTATTAACCACAAGAGGAAAAGATTGTCCTGTATCAACCTCCAAAATAGACCATTCCTCATGTTAACCACAATGAGAAATCATTGTC
>ML809225.1:79360-108246 GCA_009831015.1 Picea engelmannii
GTGTACTTTCCTTGTCCAAGGAATACTTCACCACACTTATGCCATACTTCTAGTCCCAAGTAGTAATGCATGAGACCTAGATCTTTCATATCAAATTCAGAAGCTAATTCCTTCTTGCACTGGATAATGAGAGACTCTTCACCTTTTATGAATAGATCGTCAACATATAATAGTAGAATCATAGGTGCATTGTCCATGACTTTGTAATAAAGGTTTGGATCGGCATGACTCTTGGAGAAACCAAGTCTCAAACTTAGATAACTATCCATTTTGGCATACCAAGCCCTTGGAGCTTGCTTGAGTCCATATAGAGCTTTCTTCAATCTGCAAATGTGAGTGTCTCTGGAATGTACTTCAAACCCTTGAGGTTGTTCAATATATACTTCTTCTTCAATAGCTCCATTGAGGAAAGCTCTCTTTACATCCATATGATGTAAGTTCCATCCCATGGAAGTGGCAAGAGATATGATAGCTCTGATGGAAATATATCTAGCCACCAGAGAAAACGTTTCATCATAATCTTCTCCCTCCTTCTGGGAGAACCCTCTAGCTACGAATCTTGCCTTGTATTTATCCATGCTTCCATTTGCTGCATGTTTGATATTGTATACCCATTTTGAAGTTACCACCAATTTTTATTTAGGTCTAGGTACAATTTCCCATACCTTATTTTTCATAATGGATTGATGCTCTTCCGTCATAGCTTCTTTCCATTGTCATTTTTGAACTACTTCTTCAAATGTGGTAGGTTCTTCATCTAGAAGCTTTGTCATGTATGCTGCATAACTTGAGAATCTTTTAGGTCTTTTACTCTTTCTGAATGTTCCTTCTGGAACCTTGAGTCTTTGTTTCTTGTAAGGTAGATTCAAGCCAAACTGGTATTTTCTTGGTCTTAGCTACGATATCTGAATCAATGTTTCACATGGCTCCATAGGATGATCAAGTAGTTCCTTTTCGTCATTTACATTTTCTGTGCTTTCTTCGTTAAGTTCTTCAATCTCTTCTTCTTCTATATTTTCTTCTATGGATTTCTTGAAGGCCATATTCTCATTAAATGTTATGTCTCTACTGACTTCGATCTTATGTTGTTCTAGAATATATATTCTATAAGCTTTGGATGAATCACTATATCCCACGAATATCCCTTTCTTTCCTTAAGGTTCTGGTTTATTCATCTTGTCCTTGGGAACGTGAGAGTAAACAGGACATCCAAATATTCTTAGATTTTCCACATTAGGTTTCTTACCTGAGAAAGCTTCTTCTGCTATCATGTCCTTCAATATACGATGAGGACTTCTATTCTGCACATATATTGTTGTCATTGTTGCTTCTCCCCATAAGAACATGGATAGACCTTGATCATTTAGTAAGGCTTTTATGATTTCTTCAATGGATCTGTTCTTTCTTTCTGTTACACCATTTTGTTGAGGATTATGAGGAACAATCAGCTCCCTCCTAATCCCTATCGATTTGCAGAATGCAACAGATTCCTTTGATGTGTATTCTCCACCATTATCGATTCTTAACATCTTGATCTTCTTATTCATGAGGTTTTCTATTTATGATTTGAACTCTTGAAACTTATTGAATACTTCATCTTTTGTCTTTAGTATATATAGCCAAGTCTTTCTTGAATAGTCATCTATGAAGATTATGTAGTAAGAAGATCCTCCTAGAGATTTTACTAGCATCGGACCACAAACATCTGAGTGTATCAAATCTAGAATCTCCTTAGATCTGTTGTTGTTGCTTGGGAATGGTTTCTTGATATTCTTTCCAAGGGCACATCCCTTGCAGATTCCTTCATGTGTAGATTTCAATTATGGTATTCCTTCAAACATTTTTCTGAGAAAAGGTAATTATTGATAGTTGATGTGAGCATACCTTCTATGACAAAGCTCATTAGGGTTGACTTCGTCATGTACAAGAGCTTCTTCATTCAGTTCTGGTAGTCTATACATATTTCCTTCACGACTTCCAATAACCCTAACATTCTCTATGCTGGAGTCTTTATTCCAAGATAACACCTTTCCATCCACGAAGGCTATTCTGTTTCCTTTGTCTTCTAGGTATGATATCGATACAAGATTATTTTCTAAACTAGGTACACATAAAACATTGCTTAAGTGAACATAGTTACTTTTTTTCATTTTGATGGAGGCTTGTCCAAATCCTTCCACGAGGTAAGTGGTTTTGTCTCCAAGATCTACCTTGTACAATGTCTTCTTCTCATTTAGATTTGAGAGTCTGGCTTGATCTCCTGTCATGTGCCTAGAAGCTCCACTATCGATTATCCACATGTCATCTTCAATCGTTCCGGTAAGTGTTGAGTAGTGTAAAAGACTGATCGTTTCACTCATGTCTTTGGTTGACTGGTAATTGGTCATGCCTTGATCCAAAATTTCAAATTCGTTGTTTCTGTCTTCTGAGAGAGCTAAGAGGTGCGTTGAGTCAGGGCACATCTGAATATATTCTTCTTGAGTGAGATGCTCCATCACAAGGTGTCGGATATGAGATTAGGGTTTTTGCAATTGCTTCTGCTAGTAACCCTAGCAACAATGTCTTGGAGGTTGCTCCTGCTAGTAACCCTAGCGACAGTTCCTCAATGAGCTCAATATCCTAGCGACTATGTTTCCTTCCAGTATTTAGGCTGAATGAAGGAGGTGTGGGCCCATAACCTATTAGAATATGAAGGATTGTGCTTGTTTTACCATTGACAATACCCTTGTCACCCAACCATAGGCCGAAGCCACCCTCCAAGCACCTTGAACTTGACAGAGAAGAATACTAGTAGAAATCAATAGCCAAGCAAGGCTAATGCACCAAGCAAGAATAGAAACCAAAGATGATTAGATAGTCCCACCCAAAAAACTGGTGCAACACCTTCCCCAGAAACTTGCACACAAAACTGCCAACTGCAGTGTGCACAACTGGCTCTCTGCAATTCTGAGAATTTGAATAATGAGAATTGGTGCCCTGTATTTATAGTGTTTCTAGAAGACTTACTAGGGCCGAATTTTCCTTCTGGGTACTAATTAATTCATATTAATTATATTTCTGCAGTCGACATCTCATCTAGAGTTTCTTTTACTTCTTTGCTTCCTTCCAGAATATTCTAATCTCGTCATAGGTCACAATAGAGGTTCATACCTCTCGAAGCTACCATAATATTAACACACACACACACACACACACACACACACATATCCTATATTGCATAACACCCTTTTGCAAGATTGCTCAATTATATTTTCGTCATTGTCATCTAGAGAATTTATTCGCGACATCTTTTGTGCAAGGCCAGAGGGTTGTACATTTTATCAAAAATATTTATTAGATAGGACATACCCCAGGTGCGGTGGAATGAAATTGTTTATAAAGTGCATCCATGTAAGCGATGATTATGAATTGGGGAGGAAGGAAGTTGCCTTGCAAAGCTTTAAATATGTTGCATATGATATTGATGGAGGGCAGGAAAGAAAAAATATACAATTGGTGACTTATCGGGTAAAAGTATATGAATTCATGAAGGAATTCATCGAAAATACATGACAATATGTTCAACATGTCCATGTCCATTCCATTCCTTGGCTTTCCATGCTTATCCTTACAAGGTGTTAAATTTTCAAACATATGTAATAAGCATTGAAAAAAACCCTAGTCTTGGTGATCCTACAACAAACACTTTTTTTGAGAAATGGGATGATAGAATATGGATCCCACTAGTTTAAACCCAATTCCCTAGATCTAATGCAACCAATAGTTTTTCATCTGAGTCTCAGTTTGATTTTTATCGTGAGTTGTAACTCGCCTCCTCAAGTCATTCAAGGACATCTTGGAAATTTGGTCTGAGGGCATAAAATCCAAACCAAGCACCATAAAAGAGTTATGTAAGCTCTATTACATCTTCTTGGACAAGGCCCATGTGACCACACTACCCACAATCACCCGACACAGTGTTCTTAAAAATTGACCTCTTGTTCAGAAATTGCACTATGTCTCATTTAGCAAAACTGTGGTTAATGTGATCCTCTAAAAAATAGTTTTACGGGCAATGAAATGAAAATGAAGGGGCCCCATTAGATGAAACTCAGTGCCCTAGAACCAATGCAACTGATGGTTCATCCATTTGAGTCTCGATTTCAGCTTTATTGTGAGTTGCAACTCGCTTCCTCAAGCCATTCAGGGACATGTTGGAAATTTGGTATGGAGGCATAAAACCAAAACCAATCAACATAACAGAATTCTGTAAACTCCCAAAAGTCTATTTGGCCAAGGCCCATGCAACCAAGCTACTCACAATCACCTGGTACAATGTTCTTGAAAATTGACCTCTTGTTCGGAAATTGCACTATACCTCATTGAGAAAAACCCTAGTCCCAGTGATCCTCCAATGCATGCTTTTACGGGCAACAAAATGATAGTGGAGGGGCCCCACAAGATGAAACCAGGTGTCTTGGAACCAATGCAACCAACATTTCATCCATATGAGTCTTAGTTTCAGCTTTATTCTAAGTTGCAACTCACCTCCTGAAGTCATTCAAGGACATGTTGCCAATTTGGCCCGGGGCATAAAATCCAAAACGAGTATCATAATGGATTTTTGTAAGATCCCATGCATCTATTTGGAAAATACCCATGCGACCACGCAACCCACAATCTCTCAACATGGTGTTCTTGAAAATTTACCTCTTGTTCAAAGATTGCATTATGCCTCATTGAGAAAAACCTAGTCCCGATGATCCTCCAACAAACGCTTTTATGGGAAATGGAATGACACTAGAGGGGCCCCACTAGATGAAAATCGGTACCCTAAAACCAATGCAACCAATGGTTCATCCATACGAGTCCCATTTTGATTTTTATCGTGAGTTGCAACTCGCATCCTCAAGTCATTCAGGGGCATGTTGGAAATTTGGTCTGGGGGCATAAAATCCGAATCGAGAAGCATAACAGAGTTTCATAAGCTCCCACACATATATTTTTCCAAGGCTCATGTGACCACGCTACCCACAATCACCCAACATAATATTTTTGAAAATCGACCTCTTGTTTAGAAATTTCAGTATGCCTCATTGAGAAAAACTCTAGTCCCTAATATTCTTCAACAAATTCTTTTTCGGGGAATGGAATGATAGTGGAGGGGCCCCACTAGATGAAACCCAATGCTTCAAATCTAATGCAACCAATGGTTCGTCCATCCAAGTCTTGGTTTGATTTTTATTGTGAGTTGCAACTTGCCTCCTCAAGTCATTCAGGGAAGTGTTGGCAATTTGGTCTAGGGCATAAAATCCAAACCGAGTAGAAATCTCCACTACCCACAATATCCCCACACATTTTTCTTGAAAATCGACCTCTTGATCAGAAATTGCACTATGCCTGATTGAGCAAAATGCTAGTCCATATGATCCTCCAACAAACACTTTTTAGGGAAACAAAATGATAGAAAAGGGGCCCCACTAGATGAAACTTGGTGTCCCAGATCCAATGCAACTGATGGCTTGTCCATTCAAGTACCAATTTGATTTTTATTGTGATTTTCAACTCACCTTCTCAAGCTACTCAAGGACATGTTAGAAATTTGGTCTGGCCGCATAAAATCCAAACTGAGCAGCATAACAAAATTCCGTAAGCTCTTACACATTTGTTTGACCAAGGACCACACGACCACATTACCCACAATTTCCCATCATAGTGTTTTTTAAAATTGACCTCTTGTTTAGGAATTGCACTATGCCTCATTGAGCAAAACCCTAGTCCTTGTGATCCTCCAACAAATGCTTTTCCGAGTAACGAAATTCCAATGGAGGGGCCCCACTAGTTGAAACCCGGTGACTCAGATCCAATGAAACCAACATTCCATCCATTCAAGTCCTAGTTTGAGTTTTATTGTGAGTTACAACTCACTTCATAAATCCTTTTAGGGACATGTTGGAAATAGACCTATACCTAAACCATGACCATGACATAAACCTAGACCTCGACCTAAACCATGACCTAGACCAAGACCTATACCTACACCATCACCATGACCTATACCATGACATAGACCATGACCTAGACTATAGAAAAACAAGGCATGTTAAGGAAAGGAATGCAAGGAAATCTCTAGGTATAGGTCTAGGCCTAGGTATGGCAATGCAATGAAAGGCAAGGCAAGGAAAGGCAATCCAAGGCAAGACATGACATGACTAAGAAAAGATAGACATGGCAAGGCAAGGCAAGGTATAGGTATAGGTATACATGTTATATCTTGTTATAAAATTTATTGAGTTGAAAGATTAGTTTTTATTTCTTTGATTTTAAATAAGGCCTTGAAGATATGTTTTTTTCATGCAATCCAAAAGAAATTATGGATCAATAGTATAATGAGATTACACCATAAGGATGGAACAAAAACCTATCTAGTGACATCCCTTTCTATGTAAATCCTATTAATTATGATAATCCATGTTTCACAACTATGAATATACCTAATATATATGAATAAAGAAATCTTATGTTATGACATTGAAATTCTCATGCAAGTATTTTTATCTAAGATAGATGGGATAACAAGTTGTATAATTACATGCTTAATGAATCCTTTGATTGTAATTTTTAGTTATTAAACAAGGTATGGAAATACAAGGCATGCCAGGCAAGGCATGGCATGGCAATGAAATACATGGCATGGCAAGGCAAGGCATGGCAAATAAAAAACACTTCATTGGATGGAAAGGAAATTTGTGATATAAAGTTAAGTCATATGTCCCTAGAAAAAATGTTTTTTGTTTCTTGGGATGCGAAATGTTCCTTTTTTGTGATTATTGTTTCATTGAAATCTACATTTTGATTTGAATTTTTCCTTGCATAATCTTATGGAAAGATATACTTATTGTTGTATAGGTTAAAATGGGAAGCTACATGGAAAGACATGCAAGGAGGGATTAGTATATTTTAGATCATAGTGGTTTTCTATGGATTTGTAAACATAACGACCTATATTTTGGCCTTAGAAAGTTAGAACTTTGATTTTTACTTATTTTAGTGATTCATTGCTTAGTATTTGTAGGGTTTTGTTAAAATCCTACAAACATTTAATATGTATACATCTGGATCTATTTATATGTTGTACGATATTATTTTGATTGTTATATGTTTATGATCATAATAGTAATGTGATTTGTTTAAACATGCAAATTGAAATGTGGAACTTTGTTATGTGGATACTAGTTCAAAATTATGTCGTGAATGTATAATAGATGCAAGGCATCGTGTAAATAAAAACATATTTCTTAATTGAACATTAATACAGATAAGGATTATCATGTGAAATTTGTAATTTATATGCATGGATATGAGCTATGCAATATCCAAATGACTATAGTGTTGATGTGACCAAGGCATTGCATGGCATGGCAAGGCAAGACATGCCATGGCAAGTCAAGGAAAGGAAAGGAATGGCATGGCAAAGAAAGGAATTGCATGACAATTCAAGAAAAGGAAAGGCAAGGCATGTCATGGAAAGACATGACATGGCATGGTAAGGCAAGGCATGGCATGGAAACACAAGGCATGGCATGGCATGGAAAGTGAAGGAAAGGAAAGGAATGACATGGAAAGTCAAGGCATGGAATGGCATGGCATGGCAAGGAAAGGCATGGCATGGAAAGGAAAGGAAATGCAGGGCACGAAAAAGGCATGGAAAGGCAAGGGATGGCATGGAATGGCAAGGCAAGGGATGGCATGGAATGGCAAGGCAAGTAAAGGCATGACACAACAAGGCATGGAAACACAAGGCATGGAAAGGAATGGCATGGCATGTCATGGAAATTGATTGAAAGACAATGCATGACATGGAAAGGCAAGGGATGGATGGGCAAGGAAAGGCATGGCATGACATGGAAAGGAAAGGCATGGCAAGGAAAGGATAGACATGTAAAGGCAAGGAAAAGCATGGAAAGTCAAGGCAAGGCATGGAAAGGAAAGTCAAGGCAAGGCAAGGCAAGGCTAGACATGGCAAGGAAAGGAAAAAAAATACAAGTCAAGCCAAGGAAATTCAAGGAAAGCCAAGTTAAGGGAACACAAGGAAAGGATAGGAAATCAAGGAAATCAAAGGTAAGGCAATTCAAGGCAAGGAAAGTCTAGGCAAGAAAAGGCAAGGAAAGGAAAGGCTAGCAATTGATCACATACTTTGTTTTGGACACCCCATCCACTTGGCATCTTTCACATTCATCCACTTTGTTGTGGACACCCAATCCACTTGGAATAAATTCATTCATGGAGTTGATTACCTTGGAATTCACACATGTGGAGTGGTTGCATGCATGCACATTCTCGGAGGGAATATTCCATGTGGACACTTGGCATTTGAATTGGCGTGATGCCTATTTTTGGTTGTGTCTCCCCTTCATGAGAATTATTTGGTGCATACTACTACTATTTTTGGATGAGAGAAAATTTATTTGGAGATGCTAATGTCCACTTGTTGTAACATGGTCAACCATGGATTCAGGAGAGATCTAACTAATTCATTATTATAATATTTATTTGATTTTTCATGGAGTTAGCAAAAAATAACAAATTATTGTATAAGAGAAGATACTCACTCGATAAATAAGATTTATCTCTCTCCATTCTAAAGGGTGGAGAATTTGGGTATTTTGAATCTCTCCTCTTAGGCTACATTGTATAACATTTTGGAAAACTTAATGGAGAATTTTAGGTATATTTTCATTTGATGTGAGGCTTTATTGTGCACTCATATTTTATGTATTGATTTTGTATTAAGAAACCTTGTCACATGTTGTGATTTCCATTATAATGAATGATGCTTCATTTTGGATAGAGTAATGTGATGTTTTTGTTATGTCTCTGTAATTTCCTTGGCTGAGGAGGAAATAGGTACAAGAGTAAACTCAAACCAACTTGGGGTTGGAAGTTATGCCTTCCAACCAGAGAGGGATCTCTCTCCTCAAATCAATCACCTAAAATATTGATTTGGTTTGAATCAAAGGCTATATATCTAAGATAAATGAATTTATAGGGTTGGTGGAAATATGAACAGAAAGTACATTGGGCTATGGAGTCACTAAACTCGAAAGTCAATAAAACTTGTTGGATACCTGGTATATTTAAGAAAAGACTGAATAGAGGGAAGATAGAAATTAATGATCTAAGACAAATAGATATGTTGTAGACAACAAGTTATAGAGAAAACAATAATCCTTCAAGGCATCTAACACGGATGAATCTCAAAGAAATTATATCAGAAATACAACTTTAACTACATGCAATAGAGCATTTGATAAAGATGAGTTATGATACATATATTTCACATTAACATAAATAAGAAACCATACAATATCAAGTATAAAACATGAAAGAAAAGAATAAAGAAACAAATGCATAAAATATCACAATCATGTGTATCTTTGTGATCAAAACTCAAGGACTTTTGATCCAACAATTTTTCATTAACATCAAGGAAAAATATGTTCGATAGTATTCCTATACACACTTTCCAACCCTTTAGTTTTTCGTGGTTTTCTGAATATATATGAAAACATATGTCTATAGTATCAAATTCGGATCCAACTATGATCCTACAACAGTGTTAGTAGTTGCACATAATCAACATGAGATCTTTAACGAACTGCTAAAAAGAAGCAGTCGACTTGGACTCATTACAACGATTTTGTATGAAAATAAATGAAATCCAAAATTGAGATTTCCACTACTCATGTTCGTTGGAGATGAGTTGGCACACTTTTTGAACCATTCAAGCTGAGTTGGAGGTTTTCTTGTCATTATGGTATTATTGCATAGTAAGTCTGTTGCACAATCACCACCTACATGAAAATGAAGCACAGTTGCACAACAATAAGTGGTCTGATCAAACCTATGGGTAATAGCGCATTTTTTATAATATAATATGTGTATGTATGTAACCTTTTGTAAAAAGGAGTCAAAATGGAAAAATGACAAAAATGTGTCAAAAAGTCTTAGTGATTCAATTCTTTGTTTCTTCAGCTAGAAAGTCAATCTTGCCCTTATTTCCAATCTCCACCTGCTGCAAAATTTGCTTGAGGGTCTTGTTCTCCTTCCTCAAAATGAGGTTTTGTTGATAAAAACTCTTCAACTATTTGTGTAATTGCAGGGTCCTTTTCACCATTGATGCAACTTTATCAATTGCAGGTCCACAGTCTCTTAGGTGTTCTACAAACTTCATTTTGGATTCCTCATGTCTCTTGCTAAGTTGAAATATAACATTTTGTGCTTCTCTGAGTTTTTTATTTAGCCTCTTGAAAGTGTGTTTTCCTTCATCATATTTATTTTCTGTTGGTTGATTATGTGCTGGGATTTCCTCTTGATGTTGCAACTTTCTAATTGAGGACCTTGTTAAATGCATACTAGGCTTATGAATCTCCTCTACCTCTGGAGTTTGATCTACTTCTTTCCCTTTACTTCTTGTTTTGGAAACAATTGGAGTTGATAGTGATTATTTTTCTCCTATCACAAAGATATATTTCCTAAAAGCTTCTTCTAGAGACTTCTTCTTCAATTCTCTATTTTCATGTTGCAATTGTGCTATGACAAAGTGAGCCTTTTTCAATTGTTCTTGCAACTCAATAATTTAAGTGTCTCTATCATCTGAGAGGGTTTTTTGTATGAAGGTTTCTGGAGTCTCACTAATTTCCCGTGATGTATGTATAACAAGCATTCTCTTTGTTGGAGACTTGGTGAGTGGTTTTCTAGGAGCTTCAGTCACTTTTGGAGAAAACTGAAGTTTCTTCCCTTTATTTTTATCCTGTTGTCTTGCTACAGACTCTTCAGTCTCATTTTCCATTTTCTTGAAAAAACTCTCAGAGATTGATGTTTCAGTTCTTTCTACCGACAAGGGTGCATTTATCAAACTTTGTGGGATGCCTAGTGAATCTAATGCTATGCTTGATGAATTTAGAAAAGAGTCCCAGTCTTGATTTCTCTTTTTGAGTTCTTACAATACTAACAGTTTGATCAAAGAAAAATGGAAGAGGCTAGCATCTCCTTTCTCCTTCCTTAGTTGTATTACGTCAGCCATCCTTCCTAGACTTCTGAAAAGGTAATATGGAAGATTAAAAGGCTTCTTACCAATGAAGTGCATTAAGATCCTGATATGATATTGGTAAACCCTATTAAATCTCCCTTCACATGTGAAACACCTCTGGATAACCCTCAGCAAATCACTATGACTTTCCAATAAAAACTCTATAGGCATGGTAGCTCCAAATTTAGTATTTATGAATTCAGGCTTTCGAAAATCATGATGGTAAGATAGATCTAACTGCATACATTTGAACAGTTGTTCTCCATGAGCATGGATTTTTGTTGCAGCAACAATGTTATTTTCATAAACCTGCAATTGGAGTTTTCCCACCTTATCCTTAATGCCATCAAAATTCTATGCAAACTCCCTCGCCACCTTTTTTTTGTACCCCTGAAGTTTTTCACAAAACTTGATGCAACCCATTTGTTCAAAGGATGTTCTGATTGTTGGGTCTATGTTTGCCAAATTAAAACCTTGTGTATCAAACCTCATGAAATCACCACCCTTTACATTCTTTCTTTTATGTTCTGGAGTTGTCATGATGTTGGTATGTATCAACCCTATATAGACTCAAATTATGATACTCTAAATCTTGTGCACACCAAATGAAAAAATTAACCTCGACGCAGTGCGTAGCAATGAAGAGAGCAGGGAATTTGTGCGCATCATATGAGAAAAGTAACCTCGACGTAGTGCGTAGCAATGAACAGAACAGGGACTTTGTGTGCAACAGATGAGAAAAGTAACCTCGGTGTAATGCGTGGCACCAAACAGAACATGGACTTTGTGCTCAACAAATGAGAAAAGTAACCTTGGTGCAGTGCGCAACAACAAACATAACAGGGACTTTGTGCACAACAAATGAAAAAAGTAGCCTTTGCATAATGCACAACAACAAACAACAACATAAATTGTTCCCTTTCCATAGCAATGAAAAACAACATGAATCTTTGTGCAACAAGCTTGGATGGGAGGATTTGAAATTGTGGATGAAGAGAAACGATTTCTTGATGCTTTCTTTACTTGGAGGGAGGATAAATTTAAAATATAACTTCAATTAAAACATGAATTATTCCATCATACCTCGTCATACTTCCACACGCAACATTAGGACAATGTACAACAACTTGTGTTGCATAATGATTTTCTTGATGATGCCACATGTCCTTGATATATTTGATTTGATGAAACCATTATAACTTTGACAATATTGACTCCAATTTTCTTGAAACAACATCATGACCCTTTAGTGACATGACAACCCACATCTTGGTGCAAAAAACATAAGTTATATGGTTGAAAAATAAAACCCAACCCATGAAATACTTTATCCTATAATTTTGTTCAAAACCTAACAACCTATTTATAGGACACTAACAAAGAATCCAATGGGGATGGAATCCTCCATGTGAGGTTCCAAATAATAGATAGACTGGTAGCCTTATCCATTGGGATCTTTATTTGCTACTATAGTGACTCAAACTGACACTATATTTTATGTACAAACACACATGGAATTACTCATCAGACCTTAGGGCCTTCTCTCAGGCTTCAAATCTGTTGAGTAACACCCAAAATAAAAAAATACTAAAGAAAATGGATATTTACAATGAAGTGAAAAGCAACTGAAATGATTTAAGTAAAATAGTGCTCGAGAAACCTGTCATTAACAGGTCCTCCACTAATGTATTCTCCATTGATCTCCTGTAATAGGAATGCATTATCCCCATGATATGTTGCAACCTTGTATGTCTTCAATCCTTGCATCCCATTTTAAAACCAAATCATTGATTTGAAATTCATCAGTCTTAGTTCTCCTATCAAAAACTTTCTTCATTTTTTATTGATATAGTTGAACATTCTTAAAAACCTCTTCTCTCATTTGATGAACATGAACTAATTGTCTTATTCTTCTCTGAACATGGTTTGGTTCAAAATCTACTTCTTGCAACAACTTCATGACTGGCAGTCCAATAGAAGTAGGAAAAATTTCTCTTGTACCATAAACAAGTTGAATGGAGATGTGCCAATAGACTTCTTTGTTCTTACTTTGTCTTCCCAAAGTGCAAAAATCAGCTTCTTGTGCCAATATTTCTTGTTTTCCTACAATAACTTTTTGATGATCCTGATCAAACTTTTATTAGATGATTCAGCCAAACCATTACCTTTTGGGTAATAGGTTGTTGCGTGACTAAGTGTGATACCATAATTTGTGAAAAATTTAACTGGTTTCTTAGACTTAAAAGCAACAATGTTATCTGTAATAATCCTTCTTGGACAACCAAACCTTGAGAGTATATTTCTTTCTATAAATTGTATGATGACTTAATCAATGGCTTGACAGGTGGGTACAACTTCTATCCATTTTGTGAAATAATCTGTAGATGTCAAAATCCATATGTGTTGAGTTGAAGATGAAGGATGTACTTCCCCTATGAAATCCAAACCCCATTGTTGGAAAGGGGATTCTACAAAATCCGGTTTCAAAGGCAAAGGAAAAAGATTTATTTTTCCTTCAAAAATATAGCATTCATGGCAAGCGGAAACCTTCTTATATACATCAACAAATATGGTATGCCAATAGAAACCTGATCTCATAATTTTATTAAATGTTGTCTTCCAGTAATGATGACCACCACATTCACCTTCATGGAACCCTTTCATAGTTTGTTGAGATTCAACTTCTGTAATACATTTCAATAATAATCCACCTGGGTCTTTCCAATAGAGGGAATCATTTAACATGTAAAACTTTATTGAATTTTTCTTCAAAAATATGGCTTTAGTTTTTGACAATTCAGGAGGGGCCTGCAAATTTTGTAAAACAAATATGATGTCACTATACCAAGATGAATCCAAAAATTTATGGCTTACCTAAAGAGGGGATTCTTCTTCTGTATCTTGTGAGAGATCAACAATAAAATTTACTCCCAATAACTTGAAATTTGATTGGGTCATCATTTGAGCAAGACCTTGTCCTTTGATTAATTGCGTAGGCTTAATTTCCACATCATATTCCAACAAGGATGCAATCCACTTACCTCTCTTTCCCTCAGGATCAGGTTGAGTCAAGATATATTTCACAACACTATTTGGAACATACACAAGGACATGAGAGTGTAAGACATACATCTTGAATTCCTTCAAAGCCTTAGCTAAGGCATAGGTTTGTTTCTCCATAATTTTGTACTTAAGAGTTGAATCTCTTAAATACCTACTAAAAAAGGAAATAGGTTACTCCTGGTTCTGATCATTTTTCTCCATTAATACCCCTACTATAGTGTGCTCTGAGGCAAAAGAAAAAGCAATAAAATCCTTTGCAAAATATAGGATGATCAACTCAGGATCTTTGGTTAGAGCTTCTTTCACTTCTTCAAAATAATGTTTTTTATTTATTGTCCATTTTATTTCATTTCATTTCCTCGACATATTTGTGATATGCTTTATTATGTCAGCAAGGTTAGGGATAAACCTTCTTAAAAATTTTACCCTACCTAAAAAGGATTGTACCTCTTTTTTTCTCCTTGGAATACTGATTTTTTGTATTGCGGCTACTCTGTTAGGGTCAATTTTGATCCCATCTCTTGAGATAATGTGTCCCAGGAGTTTACCTTCTTGCACAACAAAATTTTACTTTTTTGGGTTGAGAGAGATCCCAAATTTTGTGCGTTTTTTAAACACTTGTTCCAAATGCTACAAATGTTCATTGTCAGAACTTGAATACACAGTTATATCATCCAAGTGAAGAACAATGAATTTATCTTTCTCCTCAGCAAATACTATGTCCATATCCCTCTATAAAGTTACCCCTGCATTCATGAGTCCAAAAGGAATTTTAGCATACATGAAAGTGCCCCATGGGGTTGTAAATGTTTTCTTCTCTTGGTCATTTGGGTGCACCATAACCCAAATGTATCTAGAAAACCCATCCAACACTGACATTCTCTAGGAGCCCACAATATTTTGTAGGATGTGATCCATTTTAGTCAAAGGATAATTGTCTTTAAGAGAAACTCTGTTCAGATTTCTAATATCTATACAAAGACTTATGTCTCAATTTTTCTTTCTGATAGGTACAACGTTATCTATCCATTTGGATAATCTCAAAGAAAAAATTATTTTGTCATCAAATAACTTCCTTATCTCTTTCTCAATGAGTGTTGGATTACTTGGGGGGGGTTGATTCAGTAATAGTGTAATTATAATCCCTTTTCTTCAAATAATCCAAGTGTTATATCAATGTAGAATTATTATCCAATAATGAGAAATAATAAATGAACAATCACGTACATACACAATACACCAGTGTTTTACGTGGAAACCCAAATCAGGAGAAAACCACGAAATGTTTTTTCTTATATGTCTTGAAGAATTACATTCATTGGAAGCACCAACTTCCTTTGTTTTCCAGTTGCCACTGGAAGGAGGCTCCAAACCCCTAGTTTCTAATACAACTTGAGGGAATATCCAACTCCCCAATTCTCTGGCTACAACTAGAAGGAGGCTATAACCCCTATGTTCTCCAGCTACAACCGGAAGGTGGCTACAACCACCTATGCTTGCCTCGTCCAACTGCCCTGAAGTAGAAGTAGAATGATGGAACCATTTTCACACTATCACTGTGAGATATACCATTGTAAACATGTACCAATAAAGTTGAACCATGCATCAACCATGCATCAACCTGTACCTCAACCTATAATCAACCTATACCATAAACAATTGCATCAACCATGTACCAACCTGTACCATAAACAAGTGCATCAACCATGCACCAACCTGTACCAAACAATCTATAATCAACCTGTACCATAAACAAGTGAAACCAACCATGTACCAAGTATGTACTAATAAAGTGTCAACTACTCATCAACTATGACTCATCAATATGTACCAACATCATCAACTATACACCTCATGTATGTGCCAACTCATCAACTACTTGTCTCAACCATGTACCCAACTTGTACCTCAACCAAAAGCCCTGATCAATTCATCATACAAATATGATTTATAAATTTGTAATAGACCTGGTGTATATTATCACATACCTTCAAAACTTCCTTAACTTTAAACAACAAGAGACTAGCATTTACATCAAATGTTTCTTTAGTCTCACATGACTAGTTTTGGATTAGTCAACAACCCTAGCTTGAAATAATCATAACTTTGTACCTGTAATGAATAAAGATATAAAACTAATACACAATATTATTCAGTGTGTTTTATGCAATTCCTCCAGGTGTCAATACTTGGAACCTCTCAAAAACATAGTTATAGCAAAAATGGCATACCTTGCTGAATTTTGGCTTATTCTAGAGAGTGACCTTATAGAGTGTGCTTCGTACGGAATATTTGTTGAACCGATCTGAAATTTTTATAGAGAATAATGAAAAAAATTATTCTAACCAAAACATTTTGTCTTACTGAATTTGGATCTTTTATGAAGAAGTTATGACCTTTTTACCCAAAATACCTGCTTTTGACTAGTTTCAAGACTAGCCACAAACCCTATTTTCCACGGAGTGTAAATCTAGAAATACAACGATCCACAAGATGAATGTTTTACCATAGATACTTGGATATGTTTCCTCAATGGCATAGTAATTTCACGGTCTGAATCATTCTAGAAAAACATTTATTGTGAAAATTGTGAGATGACCTGTAAATAACATACCTTAGAAAGCATCATCAAAAGAATTTATCCTTCTTTGAATCTCGACCTTCTTTTCTTCACCTTCCCTTAGAAATTCGTCTTATATATCCTTTGGTTACCTCTGACACCTATCAATATTCAATATGCTCAAGTGTGTCTAAAATGAGAGAGTCTTTCCTCTTATTTATACTCTCCAAGTAGCTTCCTTAAAAACATTTTCTAGGTCACTTTGCCCACTTTCCTTATTTTAGGGTTAACCCACTTCTAATTTCTCCATTAAATTTATTTTTTAAATAATTTATTTTTTATTCCCTTTGAATTATAGTACACTCATAAATTCAATTTATTATTTACCTTCTAAAATCTCTTAAACCACTTTGACTACTTTGACCTTTTGGGGCTTCTAGATGACATAAGAGGGTCCTCCAAATTCGTAAGGCCACAACTCTCAAACTGTGAGGATTTATGTGACGTTCCACATACCACCAGAAATGGAATGACATGTCTCATCCATATAGAATAGTATTACTTTAAAATATATCAAAACACATACCATTATACATCAAACAAACTTGGGCCCATTACCCAAACCTGGGCCACATACCACCGAAAATAGCATGACAAGCACTATCCATATAGGATAGTTTCACTAATAAATTCACTAACCTTCATCTAATTATTATACAAATAATCATGGGTTCTCTAATCATACTTCTAGGATAACTCAATCCACAAAGTGTCTTCCTGTGAGGGCTTTCACCATAAGGGGACCACTTTGGAGTTCATCCATTTCTACTTATTATCAACTATGAAAATACTATAACGAGTCTTTTTTACATCAAACAATATTGGGCTCATTACCCAACCTTTGTGCTATGAGGCTTTCTTCAAGGGTTGACATCAATGACAACCAACCTTAATCAACAATCTCCCCCTTTGGCATTGATGGAAACACTCTGATGCAATACTGAAATCATATCACTCATGATCCCACTGCAACCATGCCTTCATCCTATGCATCTGATAAATCTACTCCCCCTGGAACCATGCCTTTTTCCTCTACATCTGATAAATCTCTCCCCCTTTGTCATCAATGGCAAAGGTATCTTTCCATCTGAGGTTGCTCCCCCTGACTGAACTGTCTTCTTATGGTGCTTCCTCGTGTACATCAAATACATATAAGATAAGCATTCAAACACATTCATTTTGGAGTAGAAATAACTCTGAGTCTCTGGCGAATATACTCAAAGGCTTCTCGTGGAAGTGGTTTTGTAAAGATGTCTACCAACTGTTCTTTTGTGCCCACATACTCAACTCTAATGTTCTTTTCTGCAACCTGTTCCCATAAAAAGTGGCACTTGATTGGAATGTTCTTCGTCTTGGAGTACATCATTGGATTCTTTGAGATACTGATGGCACTTGTATTATCACAATAGATTGGAATGAGCTCATCACACTCAACCTATATATCTGTCAAAGTTTGTTTCATCCAAAGAACCTGTGTACAACATGATGTTGTTGCAATGTACTCTGCCTTGGTTGTAGATAAGGATATTGATGATTGTTTATTTCTTAGCCATGATACTAAACACTCACCCAAGTAGAATTCTTCTCCACTGGTGCTTCATAGGTCATAAATACAACCTTCCCAATCTGCATCTATGTAGGCAATAAGTGATATATCCTTTCCTTTTGGATACCATAATCCAAACTCTTTTGTTCCTTTGAGATATCTGAAAATCCTCTTCACTGCTAATACATGTGATTCCTTTGGTGTTGCTTGAAATCGTGCCCCCTATCCAACTTCCTGCATTACACCTGGTCTAGATGCTGTCACATATAGTAGGTTGCTAATCATTGACCTTTATTGCCATTGATCTATAGAATTTGAATCATCATCTTTGCTCAAGTTGCAACTGGTTTGCATGGGAGTGATAACTGGTTTTCGATCTTCCATACCAAACCTTTTTATCATTTCTATGATATACTTGGTTTGAGAAATAAAAATTCCTTGGTTGCTTTGGCATATCTGAATTCCCAGAAAGAAGGATAGTTCTCCATGTAACGACATTTCAAATTCATTCTGCATATCTTTTGCAAATTTCTGTCTTAACCTATCATTATCACTACCAAAAATAATATCATCAACATAAACTTCAATTAATAAAATATTACCTTGACTTACCTTGATGTAGAGGTTGTTGTCTGTACTTCCTTTTCTGAACCCTGCTTGTTGCAGATACTTATCCAGTCTAGAGTACCTTCAGGTTGTTCAATGTAGACTTCTTCTTCAAGTTCCCCATTCAGAAAAGTTGATTTTACGTCCATTTGATACATTTTAATATTTTTGGAGCATGCATAAGCTAAAAGAAAACAGATTGCTTCCATTCTGGCAACTGGGGAAAATGTCTCTTCGAAGTCGATTCCTTCAACCTGTGAATATCCGTTACATACCAATCTAGCTTTGTTTCTTGTAACATGTCCATCTTCATTCAATTTATTCCTGAAGACCCACTTTCTGCTGATCACATTCTTATTCTTTCGTCTTGGAACTAGTTCCCACGTGTCATTTTTCTCTATTTGATCCAATTCTTCATCCATGGCCTTTTTCCAAAATTCATCCTTGTTGGATTATTCAAAATAGTTTAGTTAAATTGTATATGAGAGTAATAGGTGTGTCTATTCTGGTGAGTGGGTTTTTCTTCTAGTCTCAACTCATGCATCTTTGTTTCCGATAATCTATTCTGAAGGATGATTCTTATGTACTCGTTTACTGGGTGTCTTGGGAGGCACTTATTGAACTTGCTCTTCTGCTTCTGTCAGATTCTCTTCATCTTCCTCTTCTACTTATTTTTCATCATCTGCTTCTTCTTCTAAGGGTTGTTTCATTGATTCATTTTCTTCTTCCTTTGATTTTGGTCTGCATGTTTCATCAATTGTCACGTTGATGATTTCCACAATTTTTTTCAATCTTAGATTGTAACAATTGTATGCTTTCCTTGTACTTGAGTAACCAACAAGTACTCCTTTTTTCCACGCGATATTCAAACTTTATCATTCCTCCATCTTCTCTTTTGATATAGCATTTGCTTCCAAAAACTATAAAGTGCTCTACATTTGTTGGTCTTCCTTTCCATAGTTCGTAAGGAGTTTTGTCAGTGTTGTTTCTGAGCATCACTCTGTTTTGAATGTGAATTGTTGTATGTATTACCTGTGCCCAAAACATATCTGTCAATTTTGAATCCATTAGCATTGTTCGAGCCATTTCCTGTATTGTCATGTTCTTTCTTTCAACAACTCCATTCGGTTGAGGTGTCCTAGCAGCGAAGAATTGTCTTTTTATTCCATGATTGCTGTAGTAGTCCATAAATTCCTTTGAGGTGAACTCTCCTCCATTATCATATCTCAAGCATTTGATTTTTGAATCCATTTCATTTTTAACCATTTCCTTGTAGATCTTGAAGTTTTCAAAATCTTCTGACTTATTCTTGAGAAAGCAAACTGCACTCATTATTTTATAATTATCAACTAATAACATAAAGTATTTATCACCTTTTAAGCCCTTTGTTCTAGTTGGTCCAACTAGATCAGTATGCACAATTTCTAGTGGTCTTGTCATTGAATATTCCTTTGATTTGAACCTGGTATTGGTTTTCTTTCCTTGTTGACAATGCTTGCATAAAGTGTTGGTTGGTTTTGTGATCTAGGGCATTTCTCTGACTGATTCTATTTTGTTGACTTTGACAAGGTTATCAAAATGTATGTGACCCATTCTTTTGTGTCATAGCCAACTTTCATCTTCCTTTCCTAGACAACACTTTTCATTTCCAATTGCACTTAACACATATATGTTTCCTGAAGTTCTTGCAATTGTAGTGACCAATTTCCCTGAACCTTCTTTTCGTATCTCACACTTTTGTGAATCGAAAGTAACTTTATGACCTTGGTCACACATTTGACTCACACTTAGAAGATTATGTTTCAGGTCTTCTACTAGTAGAACATTTTCTGCCTTTTCATTTTTGTTTCCAATTCAGACTATGCCTTTTCCAATGATTTTGGTTGAATCATCATTTCCGAAGGAGACTAATCCATCTCTTTCCTTTCGTAATGTAAGAAACTTGTCTCTATCACCTGTCATGTGTTTTGAACACCCACTGTCAACATACTAACCTATTTTCTTATGCTTATCTTGTAGAGAGATTGTGCATTCTACATTGTTATACTAATCTTGCTTTCTTATCCATGTCATTTTTTTATGTTCCTGTCTGTGACTGTTGTTATTATTTTGAGTTTCTTTAGGAGGGACAGTCATTCTGCAATATTTGCCCACATGTCCAAAATTGTTACATTTGTAACATTCCACTTTAGTGCTCAAAGATTCAAACCTGTTGTAACTTTGTCTTTGTGTTTCACTAGGTCTTCTTGAATAACCCCTTTGTGTATGACTCTCAAAGTTTTTATTGTTTTTGTTGTTAGATCTGCAATTCATAGCTTTATGTCCAAAATTATTACATGCATAACATAAACCAAAAAATATAGTTTGATACCTAGGAGTTGAAGATATTTTAAAAGGAGGTGCTCTTATGAATCCTTCTTCTTCTTGAGGCCTATTTGTATGTTGTTGATTCTGCAATCTGACTCTTCTTGGTGGAGGAGTATCCCTATAATCTTCATTGTATATCCTTCTATCTCCTTTGATTGTTTTTGCATAGCTTTTTGGATATGTTTCTTGCTCTGTTGTTTTGGAGCTTGATCCCTTTTATGTCTGATTGTATCCAAGTATGGTCTTGTCAAGATGAGATTTTTGACTATCGATAATGTCATCCAAAACTTTTGAGCCATTCTGCATATTTTTCTTTTGAATATCCTTTCTTAGTGTGACAATCTCTGCTTCCAAGTTTCCAATGATTTTGTCATTTTCTTCTAGCTTTTCTTTGAGTGACTCTTCAATTCTTTTATCTTGTTCTATTTGAACCTTCAAATTTGTGATCATTTGTTCTAGTTCTCGAGTGTCCTTTTTCTTGTCTAGTTCTTCTTGTAGTCTCTTGTTTTTGTTCTTTTCTCTTCTGATAACTTCTATGGCACACATTAATTCTTCTTGATAATCAACTTATGCCTCTTCAATATCTTCTTCGACTTCTTCATATTCTTCTTCAAATTCTTCATATTCTTCTTTGGAGTCTTCTTTGTTAGAGTCTTTTACTACCATGAATATAACTCTTCATGTCTCACTGTCACTGACTTCATCTTCATCTGATGATGAGATGTCTTCTTTGGTTCATAAGTTTTTCTTGAAAACTTTCTTTGTAGTTATTTTTCCTTTATATGTGTGTTTTCCTTTTGAGTAACCTTCATCATTTCTATTTTTCTTATGAGGACATTTGTTAGCCAAATGACCAATACCATCACAATTAAAACAAATTAAAGGAAGCATACATATATACCTACCGTTGGTTCCCTTGTTTAGTCTTTTGACGAAGTTGGCCACTTCTTTATCATCTTCCGAGACGTCACTATTGTTGTTATATTCTTCTTGTTCCTTTTTATTTTTCTTTGATCTTTTGGATGCTTTGAAGGCTTCTTCTTTTACATCTAGATTTTCCTGTTCAGTTCTCATTTCATGTTCTATGAAGATTCCATGAAATTCATCCATTCTTATTGAGTTTAGATCTGATATTTCTTCTAGTGTTGATATCTTAGGGTTAAATCTCATAAGAAGAGACCTTAGTACCTTTGTAACAATCACAGATTCTTCGATTTCTTCTCCCAATCCTATGATTGTGTTCACTGTTTCATCGACTCGTAAGAAGTAGCCTGCAACATTCTCATCTTCCTTCATTTTTAGTTGTTCGAACTGACCTCTGTAAGTTTGAAGCTTTGCTTCTTTGACTTGTGTATCTCCTTCATAAATATTTGAAAGCTTATCCAAAATCTCTTAGTGGATTTACAATGTGAAAGTTTGGTGAATATCGTATCACTGAGACCATTCAAAAGTGCATTTTTGGCTTTGGAATTATTCTCACCAAGTTTCACTTCTTTGTCATTTGTTGGTGGAACTACTGGTGTTGTGTATCCATCTACTATTTATTGCCAAACTTGAAATCCTTGTGCATGTATATATGCCTTCATCCTTATGCTCCAAAAATCATGCTTCTATCCATCAAACTGTGGTATTCCATTTTTATACAAGTTGGTACTCTCCATGATCTACCTTTCAATGGTTAAACTGATTTCTGAAGGAACCTGCTCTAATACCAATTGTTGGATTACTAAGAGGGGGGGTGAATCAGTAATAGTGTAATTATAATCCTTTTTCTTCAAATAATCCAAGTGTTATATCAATGTAGAATTATTATCCAATAATGAACAATAATAAATGAACAATCACACACATACATAGTACACCCGTGTTTTACATGGAAACCCAAATCAGGAGAAAACCACGGAATGATTTTTCTTATATGTCTTGAAGAATTACATCCATTAGAAGCACCAAATTCCTTTGTTTTCCAGCTGCAACTGGAAGGAGGCTCCAACCCCCTATTTTCTCAGGATACAAACTTAGGGAAGCTCCAACTCTCCAATTCTCTAACTACAACCAGAAGGAGGATACAACCCCCTATGTTCTCCAGCTATGACTGGAAGGTGGGTATAACCACTTGTCCTTGCCCCGTCCAACCTCCCTGAAGTAGAAGTAGAATGATGGAACTACTATCACAATATCAATGTGAGATATATCATTGTAAACATGTACCAATAAACCTTAACCATGCATCAACCTATACCTCAACCTGTAATCAACCTGTACCATAAACAAGTTCATCAACCATGCACCAACCTGTACCATAAACAAGTGCATCAACCATGCACCAACCTGTACCAAACAATCTGTAATCAACCTATACCATAAACAAGTGCAACCAACCATGTAAAAAGTATGTACCAATCATGTGTCAAATACTCATCAACTATAACTCATCAATATGTACCAACATCATCAACTATGTACCTCATTTATGTGCCAACTCATCAACTACTTGTCTCAACCATGTACCCAACTTGTACCTCAACCAAAATACCTCATCAATTTCATCATCCAAATATGATTTATAACTCTGTAATAGACCTGGTGTATATGATCACATACCTGCAAAACTTCCTTAACTTTAAACAACAAGAGACTAGCATTTACATCAAACTTTTCTTTAGTCTCACATGACTAGTTTTGGATTAGTCAACAACCCTAACTTGAAATAATAATAACTTTGTACCTGTAATGAATAAATATATGAAACTGATAAAAAATATTCTTTAGTTTGTTTCATTTAATTCTTCAAGGTGTCACTACTTGGAACCTCTCAGAAAAGTAGTTATAGAAAAAATGGCATACCTTACTGAATTCTGTCTTATTCTAGAGAGTGACCTTGTAGAGCATGCCCCGCACGGAATATTTTTTGAATCGATATGAAAATATTACAAAGCACACTAAATACTTCACTCTAACCAAAACATTTGGTCTTATTGAATTTGGATATTTTATGAAGAAGTTATGACATTTTTACCCAAAACACTTGTTTTTGACTAGTTTTAGGACTAGCCACAAACCCTATTTTCCACGGGGTGTAAATCCAAAAATACAATGACCCACAAGATGAATTTTTTACCACAGATACTTGGATATGTTTACTCACTGGAATAGAAATTTCACGATCTGAATCATTCTAGAAAAAAAATTATTGTGAAAATGGTGAGATGACCTGTAAATAACATACCTTAGAAAGCATCATTAAAAGAATTTATCCTTCCTTGAATTCCAACCTTCTTTTCTTCACCTTCCCTCAAACATTCAGCTTATATATCCTTTGGTTACCTCAGACACCTATAGTTATTCAATATGCTCAAGTTTTTCTAAAATGAGAGAGCCTTGCCTCTTATTTATACTCTCCAAGTAGCTTCCTTAAAAACATCTTCTAGGTCACTTTGCCCACTTTCCTTATTTTAGGGTTAACCCACTTCTAATTTCTCCATTGAATTTATTATTTAAATCATTTATTTTTTATTCAATTTGAATTATATTACACTCATCAATTCACTTTATTATTTACCTTCTAAAATCTCTTAAACCACTCAGACTACTTTGACCTTTTGGGGCTTCCAGATGACATAAGAGGGTCCTCGAACTTCGTAAGGCCATAACTCTCAAACCGTGAGGATTTATGTGACGTTCCATATACCACAAGAAATGGAATGGCATGTACCATCCATATAGAATAGTATTACCTACAAATATATCAAAACTAATACCATTATCCATCAAACAAACTTGGGTCCATTACCCAAACCTGTGTTCTCCAACTTCTCATGGCCATAACTCTCTAACTGTGAGGAGTTATGTGATGTTCCACATACCACCAGAAATGGCATGAAAATCACTATCCATCTAGGATAGGTTTACTGATAAATTCATTGACCTTAATCTCATTATTCCACAAATAATCATGGGTTCTCTAACCATACTTCTAGGATAACTCAATCCACAAAGCATCTTCCCGTGACGGCTTTCACCATAAGGGGACCACTTTGGAGTTCATCCATTTATACTTATTATCAACCATGAAAAGACAATAACTAGTCATCTTTACATCAAACAATCTTGGGTCCATTACCCAACCTTTGTGCTACGAGGCTTTCTTCAAGGGTTGAAATCAATGACAACCAACCTTAATCAACAATGAGTGGCAATAAGAGTGGATTTATTCTTCTTAATTTTTGTCTGAAAGGTTTATAATATTTTTTAATTGGTATTGTATGTTGAATGATTCCTTTATCATAAACCTTTAGTTCTTCATAACTCCAAGAAAACACATCAGAAAATTGTCTCATTAATTCAAGATATTTCTTTTTGTTTTCAAAGGATAGGGACTTAGAAAACTTGAAAATTTTAGGTTCTTTATCAATCCCTATATTAAATTCATCAACCTAACTTTCATTTGAACTTACGCTAGTATTTTTAGCCACATCATTTCATAAAAAAAAAATCAAGAGGCATAAGACCATTTGGAATTGTATTGTTCTTTAGTTGGATAATCTCCCTTCCTGCTATCTGATTTACATACCCATCTGAGACTGATACAGGATTTTCTTTTTCATTTTCATGATAAAAAAAATATTCGTCAATTTGATAATCTGTTTTTCATCTTCAAATACTTGCTAGTGTTTGTCATCTTCAAATACTTGCTAGTGTTTGTCATTATTTGGAATAGAGGGCATGTGTTTTACTTCAATTTAATATTTCTTGTTGGGATAAATTGGAATTTTAAAAATTCTTATTGATGTGGCAAGATCATCTGTAATATGATTTTGTTCCCATGGTACCACTAACCAAATTCCTATAGGTTCTCATTCTAGGATGATTTGTTTGATATGTACCTTTAATCTGGTTGATTATAAGCTCATAATATCCATGCATAGATATATTCTTATCCTTTAAATCCTTTAAAACCCCCAATCCTAAAATGAGAGATTCATATTCATCCATATTATTGGTGCAATCAAAATACAATTTATAAGAACATAGTTTTGAAGTAGTATTAGGTGAAATGATCCAAACACCATCTCTTTCTCCCTCTTTGCTAACTACCCCATCAAAATCCATATTCCACACACCTTCATCCTCTTTATTGTTTTGTTCTGAAATTGATCCTTTTTGTTGATCCTTTGAAATAATCTGATCATATTCTTCAAAACATAAATCATTATAGAAAATAGAAGATCCAATGTTGGTCTCAATTGAGTAAATAGGATGATCATTAGGTTTATCTTTGCTACTCACCATGTATTTCAAATGAACCTCCCTGTATAACCTTCTGTATTGACCAAAGACTATCACTATGGCATAAGACATGTCCATTTGCAAGGTACCCTTGAGTTTAGCAACCCATGATCTTGATAGTAATATTCCAAATTTAGGAGTAATGTCTGCAACAACTACATCCATTATCATAGTTTTTGATGGGATCTGAGCTAAAGTAACAACAATATCTTTGATTAAACCCTCACATTTAACCTTTCTTAAATCAAAAGAAAACATATCCTTGTATGGTCTGGTGATATCCAAACCGAACTCTTCCATGATCACCTTTGGCATCAAGTTGTGAGATTCTCATGAATCTAACATTGAATTATGAAGAGTTACATTATGGATATTTAGGCTAACATAGAAAGGAGGAACATCATTATCTTTACCAATTTCCTCAAACCGAGGACCAAATAAAATAAAAGGATGATCATCTTGTGCATTAATGGTGTCTAAGGTCTGTTCCATTTTAAGAATCTTTACAATCTGACTTTTGTATTCCATATTTATGATCATCTCATTAAAAGGTACATAAATCTTAATATTTTCCATTTCATTTTCAAAATTAAAGGAGGGTTGAGCTTTTTCTACTTTTTTTAGAATTGCTTATTTTCTTACATCTGGAAAATATCTAGGAGGTTCGTCTTTCTGTTTTGGAGGATCTTCTTTATGTTTTCCTTTATTTTATGTATCATTCTTTGGAAAAACCTTTTCTTGATGGCTGGAAGAGGGCAAGTAAGCTCTAGGATCCTTTGAGTACTGGCTGAAATTTTCTTATTTCTAAGGTTATATTGGTTTTGGAATTCCATGATGGAATTATGATATCCTTTCATGTAATCCCCTTTATCCTTTAATTCCTCATCTTGAATAAACATATCATGTTCTTATTTAGTTAAGTAAACTTGTGAACCTTCTAGTCCAAAAGAACGAATATCTTTAGGAGGTTCCTCAAACAAATCTGCAACATAATTATTTTGGAAAGGAGGTCTAACTAGCTGATCAAATTGAATCATTTTTTCTCTCTGTCTTATTTGAGTAACTAGAGGTCTCCTAAAATTTTGATTTTTGGATTGAAGGTCATGAGGCCTATAATCCAATGATAATTTTTCTACCAATTTATCCATAGTATTTACCATTAAATCAAATTTTTCATCTGAAACTTGAGAAGTAGAAGGTAGTGTTTCTTCTTTAGATTTATTTATATCATCTTTTATTTGGGTATTGATCTTCCCCGATGCAGTTAAATTAACTTCCACTTCGATTGCATCATTCATCATGTCATTCAGAGAAGTGGACCTTCTTTCTCTTAGTAACAAGGCAAATTCACTCTCGAATGCATCAACATAATGGAGTTAAGAAGCTCTTGGGGTAGGATTTACTTGATCAGGAATGGAGTTATAAACCTTCATGAATCAACTGGAAAACTCATGTATTGTCTTATCATGGAGTCTCTTTAAATGTTTGTATTGTGTCAACAACGGCAAAGGTTTTTATTACTCCCCCATCTCCCAAGAAAAAGAGTTTTGAAATTTTCAAAGTTACGAATGTTATTTGTTGGGAGATATTTAAACCATTTCCTAATTTCTCCTGAAAAAAATTGTGCAAATAAAATCATCTTAACATCTTCATCATCTACTTCTTCAAGATCTATGAAATCAATGAACCTATCTACATGTTGTTGGGAAGTCGCATATCCTTCTGCATCAAATTGTTTGATTCTTTGTGCATAATTTTGTGGTAGATCATGAAGTGCAACAGGGATAACAAATGGGGAAAATCTTGCTGCCATAACCATAGAAGGATTTTGACTTGACTATATGATCTGACTAGGAATTACTACAGCTTGGATAGGAACAACCGGAATAAATGTTTGAAATTTCTTTTCATCAAATATAATTCCAGTCAAATCAGATTCTGACTTAGATATAAACAAGGATGTAACGTCCTCCTCGTTACGAAAACAACGCTGATAATAGGTGCAAACTTTTTCTTTGTTTAAAATGTGTGTGCGTGCTTGTAGGAGGGAAAACAGACACCCTGGACTCTACGTCACCACCCGACGACCGACAAGACGCAACCGCAACGACCACATCAAGAAGACTCAAGGCGCACAACAAGAACGACAAGCATTATCGACCACTGACCTAAGGCGCGCAACAAGCAGCTGTAAGAAAAAACCACACAAGGTGTTATGTACAGTGCAGTCACGGATGGAAGAATCCATAGTAGCGGAGTTTACTATTTCTGCACAGGAAGCAGGGCGTTAAATCTTTGTCCTCTGCTCTGGAGAGAGAGAGGGT
>ML809225.1:134230-182906 GCA_009831015.1 Picea engelmannii
TTTTGGACGGTTTTTGCTATTTTTAGCGGCTTTGTAAATTAATCTTGGATTAAGGGATTAGGGTTTTGGTATCTACAGAATACCTAAAAAAATTGTATATATTGTATGGTGAATGGTAAAATTCGATATAATGAATATAAGAAAGGTTTTCTTGGTTGAGGGTTTTCGGTATAAAATCTCTGTGTACTTTGTGTATGAGCCATTGATTAATTTTTGTCTTGCTTAAAAATCTATATGCATTGCTTTACTTCATAGGTTTAAAACTTACATGGTCTATGTGCACACCTTGTATAAACCAAGAGTAGAGTTTGTGGTGAGATAAATCAATTGGATAGGGTGGGTGATCATAGAATTCATCGCAGAGCTTGTCGGAGATTCGATCGCAAAGAAAATTTGGGCACATACTTGCTGAAGGTTTAGTAAGGTGGACCAAAATTTCATAGAGACAGTCTGGGAATAGACTTGGTTGGTTTTTTGTGTGACAAAAGTAAGTTTCATACCTGTAATGCAGACCTTGGAGAGACCAGGTGCATAGTTCGTTGGGTGAAGCAAGCACTTGGGCAAGGCAAATAAACGTAGGATTTGTTGCACGACTTGTCATAGATCTAATCGAATAAGTGATCATAGAAGTGAGTGCAGAGGGTGATCATCGAAGTGCTTATAGAGGGGAGCAGTTCTGGTTTGCAGCAAGTTGAAAAACTTAGTTGAACAACTTGAGGTGACCTAGAGGATCTCTATAGTAGGAAGTTGGTTGGGCACATTTCCATCATGACATCTTCATGTTGTGCATCGGTGAGAACAATAGTTGAGTTAAGTTGGGTTGTTGTAAAAGTGGGTTGATCGCAAACTTCGAACAAGGTATCTCTTCACATAGTTACAATAGTTGGTTAAAAAAAGTATCACTTGATATTCGAGAAGTGGGTGCATGGTGCCTTAAATTGAAATCAATCAAGGTGCGAAGATGGCAAGTAATTGGAGATGAGTTTGGTTGGTTGAATATGAAGTTTGGGACTTAGATGGATTTCTAAAGTGGATGGATGGACTCATCCTTGTATCGCAATGAAGGTATTGTAGGTTTGTGGAGTTGTGGATGATGACTGAGGGGAGTTCATGTGGAGATTTGTTTGCTTGGGTAAGTGAAGGTCCAAGACAACAGACTTGAACCATGGGTGCAGCCAAGGATTTTGTTGGAAAGGTATGTATGGTTTTGATTTCTTGTGTTTCCTAAGTGTTGCAGTGAGTTATTTGAAGGGAAGTCATATGACTTGGTGATTTAAGTGCAATCCATTTTCATGGTGAGAACCTGAAGACTTGAGGGTGACTCAAGTGGTGGAGATTCAAAGAAGTCTTGTAGCATTTTGGGACACCATGATAGGGAGAATGTATAGAGAGCTTGGGGAGACCTACTTGGATGAATCTTGTGGTGGACTAAGGAATACTTGGAAATGACCGTGGATGTGGCTTGAGGAAGTTGTCTAACTCTTTGATGAGTTTCATTGGATAGGGAATTGCGGTGAAGTTATCTTTGAAGTCTATACCTATCGAGTTTGAGAGGATGGGTTATGCACCTTGGTGCTTGTCTCCTTAGCCAGATTCATTGGGTCATGCGATGACTTGAAGGTCATGATGACAGTTCCATAGTTTGGATGCTTGCAGCAGGTGAAAGGAAGTTTCATTCTAGGATATGGTTCGAATCAACAAAGAAGTCGACCAATAATTGTTGGAAGTCAACCTAAATGTGCAGAATGCATACCAAGTGAATTGGATGGTGTTCACTATCCTTTGGAATGGGACATTAGATAAGGAAAAGTGCACCTTGGTGGCTTATGGATGAATGTGTAATGACTCAAATATCCAAGAGGATCATTGGTTGGGCCTGATAGAAGTATTGGTGTGAATGTGCCTAAGGCATGTAAGTTATTTGAGGTGACTCATTATACTACTTGGAGTGCTTTAGACAGCTTGTTGGGATGTTTGAGGAGTTTGAATGCAATGGCCACACTCATCATAGACGTTGAGTTGCATAGATATGACTTGATGAAAGGAGGTGATTTGAGCACTTTCTTTCATTTGGAGGATTGTGAGAACATGCATAGTGTAGCACGAAGATATTACTTGGGCATGGGAGTTTCTCTTGCATTGGGAAGTATGGTTGAGGGTGAATCCTAACCATTCCAATTCATAGAGAGGTATACACAACAACATGTCTAGGTGATTAAGTAGTGAGGCAAAGGCAGTCTAGATGGACAGTTCTTGGTGCAACAGATTGGCTAACTGTGCCATGAGGTGGACAGTGGAGTAAATTTGTCATGGATGACATTGTTTTGGAGTGACTTCATAGTGCAGCAAGGTGAGGGGATACCTTTCCTTGGTCTAAGATTGTTGTTCATATGGATCGAATTGTAGAAGGAATTAAAAGTATGTATGCACTAGTAGGTTCAAAGTGTAGCACTTAAACTTTGTGGAAGACCTCCTTGACAAAGATCGGGTGATGGTAGAACTAATGAGGCAAGGGTGGACACTTTCCTTAGTCTTTGGAGTTGGACATAGTGATGGAGATGCAACACAAAATACTAAGTTTGGGCATGAGGAAGTGCATTCTCATGAGTTGGGTGTGATGGTTGGACTACCTACCCAATCAGTCCAAGGCATGGGGGATATCAGTGTGTGGAGGAATGGAATATTTGGTTGAAGTATGGGAACAAAAACAAAATCATAAGAGTTCAACACTTATGTGAAATTTTAAAGTGAAGTGGGAAAAATTCTGTTGTAGAAGGTAGCGGCAACAGCAAGGAAGCAACATCACAAAAGGATAGTGCAACAAAGTTCGATGAGTTTCATCCTTTGAGTTTGGGGAAGAAATCGTATTGACTTAGGAAATGGATCATGCAGAATTGGGTGCAATATAGTTTGGTTTGTGGAAAATTTGGGTTTCCATTTTGCAAGGAAACTTGGGGGGTTTCCATTTTGCAAGGAAACATGGAGTTTCCACTTTCATAGAATTTGGGGTTTCCAGTTGACATGAAACATAGGTTTTCCAGCAAACTTAGTTTTGATAGTGGCACGAGTTTGGGTCGAGACCTTGAGATTGTAGGTTTTATTGATGTTTATAGGGATAGAAACAACTTGAGGTGGGGGAGGATGTAAGGTATTCGACTAGAAGGGAGCGGAGACCCACTCCAAAGTCCTCAAGCAAAAAGAAATTGGGGTTGTTATGGCACCAAAGTGTTGCATTAGTTGGGAAAGTGGGATCCTTGAGCATGTGAACACACCAAGGCGCTTGCCCAAGTATGAAGTGACCAATATATTGGGTACACCGGCATGAGGATCGCACCAAGGTTGGTATGTGTTGGTCCCAATGGGAACAATAGTTAATGAGTGCATGGGTTTGTTTAGGTGACCGAGTCTATGAAGGGGTGCAATAATTTTTTTGAGTGACAGGGCCTGCAAAGTAGTGCGAAGATTCATTTAGGCATGATGGTTCGCAAAGGGGCATGACACCCCCAAAGGACATGATGATTCATGATGGTGACCTTTGGAGTCTATATAAGAGAACAAGGGTGCACAACCAAGGGAGGCAGATTCATAGAAAAAGGAGAGAAATATCAATTATGTGATTCATAGGTAGACTTAGATGAAGATGGGAGAGCTCCCTCAAAGAGCCAAGTCACTCCACATAGAAGGAATTATGCTTCCTTGAGGTGATTTTGTGATTCTGAGTTGGGATACCTTCTTTTTAGATGAGTTTAGGGGAAGTCTTGTTGCAGGTCTGAAGAGGCATGCTAGGAGACATAATCACAAGTCTTTGCAAAGACTTTTGACAAAGAAGAGATAAAAAGGTTGTGGTTGAGGGAATGCCCAAGGTGCACCGTAAAGGTTGTGGAGATGGTTGTGACAGAGAGTTTCAGTGTGACAAATCTATGTATCAGTGTCTTGGTGAGGTGAGGTGAGTCGTGTGACTCCACCCAGTTATAAACTGAGCCTATAGTACACATATTGTAATTGTTTCACAATAACAAAGAGTTAACAAGGTGTTAGGCATGGTTTGTACCGCCTGCACTATATTTTTGCTTCTCTTTTTTGTTTCACAAGTGTTCTCTTCATTTCATGGATGCATTCTTATATATAAATAAGTGTTAAGTTGTTAACAATTGTCAAAGTATACAAGAGTTGCATTAGAGTAGAAGTGTGACTCATTGGTATCCTAAAACAGAGTATGGGTATGCTCTAGGTGAAGAGGTGTAGTTAGGATGAAGTATCCTTGGTGTTTCCAAGTAGCCAAGTGATAAATTTTGTGATGTCACATGCCCTCAAGAGGTGCATGATCGCAAGATTCGGCTAGGAACATTGTGGGGAAGTAACAGATGGTATCAGAGAATATTGATGTCTTCACTACTACTGCAGTCAGAATAGTTGTGGGTGGGCACACTTGTTAAGAAGAAATTTTTTTGTTAAGATAGTTCGGTGGGGATATTCGCAGACTTGATGAACCGTTTGGTGGAGAAAACTAGTTCATAACAAATTTGCATCGGACTTACGACAGAGGTTCATTGGTTGATAGTGCAGTGGAAGGTTGGTAAGGGAACACACCTTGTATAGACCAAGAGTAGAGTTTGTGGAGACAAATCACTTGGATAGAGTGGGTGATCACATAATTCATTGCAAAACTTTTCTCAGAGTTGATCGCAGAGGAAATTTGGGTGTAGACTTGGTGAAGGTTCGGTAAGGTGGATCGACCTTTCATAGAGACAGATTAGGAAAAGACTCAATTGGTTTGATGTATGATGGAAGTAAGTTTCATACCTATTGTGCACACCTTGGACAGACCGGGTGTAGAGTTTGTTGGGTGAATCGAGCAATAGGGAAAGGCATATGAACACAGGATATTTTGCATGACTTGTCACAGATATAACCATAGAAGTGATTGTAGAAGTGAGCGCAGAGGGTGATCATCGAAGTGATTGTAGAGGGGAGTAGTTATGGGTTGCAGGAAGTTGAATCATTTGGGTGAACAACTTGAGGTGACCTAGAGGAGATCTCCAACAGACATTTGGTTGGGCATGTTTCCATCATGACATCTTCATGTCATGCGTCACTGAGAATATGATTTGAATTGAGATGGGTTTTTAGATGAGTGGGTTGATCACAGCCTTCAAATGAGGTAGCTCTTCAAAGAATTACAATAGTAGGTTAACATCAATATGACTTGATATTCGGGCAATGGGTGCATGGTTCCCTAAAGTGCAAGTAGTCAAGATGTGGATATGGAAAGACATTGGAGATGAGTTGAGTTGGTTTCATGTGAAATTTGGGACTTATATGGATTTCTAAAGTGGACGGATGGACTCATCCTTATATCTCAGTGAAAGTCTTGCAGGCTTTTGGAGCTGCGGTCAATGATTTAGGGGAATTCATGTGGAGATTTGGTTGCTTGGGAAAGTGAAGGTGCAACACAATAGCCTAAAACCATGGGTGCAACCAAGGATATCGTTGGAAAGGTACGGTTGGTTTTGAGTTTTTTCATTTCCTAAGTGTTGCGTGAGTTCTTTGAAGGGAATTCAAATGACTTGGTGGTTCAAGTGGAATCCGTTTTCTCCGTGAGAAACAACAGACTTGAGGGTGACTCAAGTGGTGCAAATTCAAAGAAGTCTTGTAGAATTTTGGGACGCCTTGGTTGGGAGATTTTTTGGAAAGCTTTGGGTGACCTAATTAGATGATTCATGTGGCAGACAAAGGAATATTTGGATGCAGTTGTGGAGGTGGCTTGAGTAATCTTCCTAAATATTTGATGAGGCGCATTGGATAGGGTGTTGCAGTGAAGTAGGAAATGAAGTTTATACCTATTGAGTTTGAGAGGATGGGTGACATGCCTTTGTGCTTGGTGCCTTATCCAAATTCGTTGGGTCATGTAATGACTTGGCATTCATGATGAAAGTGCCTGATTTTGGATGCTTGTAGTAGGTGCAAGGCATTTTCTTTCTAGGATATGGATGGAGTCAGCAAAGCGGTCGACCAAGAATTATTGGAAGTCAACCTCAATGTGCATAACGCAAACCGAGTGACTTGGGTGGTTTTTTCTCGCCTTTGGTATGGGACATTGGATGAGGCAGAGCACACCTTAGTGACTTGTGGATGATTGTGAAATGACTCAAATATTCTGGAGGGCCATTAGTTGGGGTTGGCAGAAGTATTAGTGTGAACATTCCTAAGGCATGGAAGTTCTTTTAGGTGACTCATTCTACTACTTGGAACACTTTGGAAAATTTGTTGGGATGTTTTAGGGGTGTGAGTGTAGTGGCCACACTCATCATAGGCATTGAGTTGCAGAGAGGTGACTTGAAAAAAGGAGGTGAGTTGAACACTTTCCTTCATTTAGAGGATTGTGAGAAAAGGTAGAATGCAACATGAATATATTACTTGGGCATGGGAATTTCTCTTGCGTTGGGCAGCATGGTTGAGATTCAATCCTAACCATTCCAAGGCATAAAGAGGTATACGTAGTAGCATGGCTAGGTGATGAAGTAGTGAGGAAAAGGAAATATGGATGGATAGTTCTTGGTGCAACGATTGGCTAACGGTGTCATGAGGTGGATAATGGAGTCAAGTTGTTATGGATGAATTTGTTTTGGAGTGACTTCCTAGTGTATCAAGGTGAGGATCAACCTTTACTTGGTCTAGTATTGTTGTGCAGATGGAACAAATTGAAAAAGGAAATCAAAGTATGTGTGCACTATTAGGTTCTAAGTGCATCACTTAGAAATTATGGAATACATCCTTGATACAGATCGAGTTATGGCAATAGAAATGAGGCAAGGAAGGAGACTTTCCTTAGTCTTTGGAGTTGGAAAAAGTGACGGAGATGTGATAGAAAAGACTAAGTTCGGCCATGAGTAAATGCATTCCCATGAGTTGGGCACAATGGTTGGACTAGCTACCAAATTCGTCTAAGGCATGGGGGTCAGTGTGTGGTACATGGCAGAGAAGGTTGAAGTATGGGCACAACAACAAGATCATAGGAGTTCAACACTTAGGCGAAATTTTGAGGTGAAGTGGGCAACAGTCCATTGTAGCAGGTAGTGACACCAGCAGCAAGGTAGCAACATCACAATGACATAATGCAGTAGAGTTGGGTGAATTTCATCCTTGGAATTGGGTGAAGAAACCTATTGAATTAAGCATCATATCGTGTATATTTGCGTGCAGTGTATTTTTTCTTGTGGAAAATTAGGGTTTCCATTTTGCAGGAAAACTTTGGGTTTCCACTTTGATATAATTTTGGGTTTCTATATGGCACGAAACTTGGGGTTTCCAGAAGACTTAGTTGCGACAGGGGCACAGGTTAGGGCCGATACTTGGAGATCACGAAACTTATGGATGTTATCGGGGATGGAAATGAATTGAGGTGGGGGAGGATGTAAGGTATTTGTCTAGAAGGAACGAAGACCCTTGCCCAAGTACTCAAGGACACAGAACTTGGGGTTTCTCAATTACTCATGGATGTATGCTTATATATGACTAAGTGTTAAGTTGTTAACAATTGTCTAAGTATACAAGAGTTGCAATAGAGTAGGAGTGTGACTCATTGGTATCCTAAAATGGGGTATGGGTATGCTCTAGGTTAATAGGTGTAGTATATGCTCTAGGTTAAGAGGTGTAGTATAGATGAAGTATCATTGGTGTTTCCAAGCATTCAAGTGATAAATTTTATGGTGTCTCACACCCTCAATATGTGCACAATTGCAATATTCGGCTAGGCACATTGTAGGGAGGTGACACCAATCAGAAAATGTCATTTCTTAGTTGAAATTCAATTGATTGAAAACACCATTTGACTCCTTCAGATGAACTAAAAATACATAGATTTCACTCTATCCTTTTCCACACTCTACCCAGTATAAGATTCTCATATATCCATTGAATAGGAAATGGAGACTATTTTTCGAGTAGGCAACAAGAATACATTGTGCATACGCATCCGCTCTAATTATTGTCTTTGTGGTTTCTTGATTTTGATTGGTTAGGCGTGACAATCCAACATGACAACTCAAATATATGGACATATCCAGCAATTAATGAAAATAATACGAAATAATAGAAACCAAAGGATGTGCATGATGCAACTTTAAAAAGTAGCAAAATTCCAAATGGTTATTTAATGTGACTTCCCTCAACCATGGAGAATGTGCAATGTTGTTAGAAAGATATATTAAATGAAATTTACTAAAATCCATTTGGTGTCTAGATCCAACCACACAATACAGAATCAAGGGAAAGTTTACCATGAATTGCATCACAAAGAGCACACCCAATGGATGCATACCTCCTGTAAGGACACCCATAGCCTCAACCAACTTTTTAACATTGTGTTTGGCTATTCCATGAGAGTGTACAATCTATATATATTGCTAATGTTGTGTACAAGTTTCCCAAGTAGGAAATGTCCTCCATATATAATAGTTCATTAGAATTTAGTGACAAAAATAGGAGATTGGTTAGATAAATGAAATCATCAATTTACAATAGTTCTTGATATCAAATTCATAATGGAATAGTTGTTGGCATTGAAAAAATACTAATGAAAATAATGAATTTTTGAGTAAGAACCAATTTAAATATAACCTGTAATTCCTCATTACAACCATTAACACAACTAAGAGAAACTGTAATTTCACACATAGAATTTACACCACAACCATAGAGAAATATTAAAGAAAATCAATCAAGACATAATGGACACCATGTTTACCCTAGAAACCCAAACAAGAAAACCAACTTTGAATGGTTGTTCATTCTTCATTTCAACAATCTCAAGCTACAATGTAGCTCATGTCTCTTTGACCATTCAACAATTTACGCATCAGATCTCTTGTACGTCCTCACCTCTTAGTCTGCCAAAAAAAATTATGTGAGTGAAATTGTACGAAGATATAGGAAGAGATGGGGGATAATGGGAAGGAAAAAATACTTGACTTTCCATTCCCCATTCCTAGATCTCTTCTCTCCTAATTTCATTTTTCTTTCTCATTTGATATTTTTTTTTCATTTACTTTCTAAAACTTGCATTGTCTTTTTCTTTTTCCTAAACCTTTATTAATTGTTAAATTCATTTTTTTCCTTAAAGCATTCATTTTTGTTAGAATTCATTTCAAATCATCTCATATCATCTACTCAACAAAGTTTGGTCCTAGAAACAAAACACAATTTTCATTAACTGAATGTTACTATATTTTTATGAGAAGCGAAAGATATGTGTCTATCATATTAACATAGATCAACCCAAATGGTTGGAGTGGGCAATGAAATTTGTTGGAATGAGGGAGTAAAATAAGATTTTGATGGAGAAATATAAGGGTGGCTATATAAACATCTTAAACTACATTGATTTGTTTATACATGTAAGAAAATAAACATCATGTGAACTCACTCTCATATATCTCTCATAAATAAATCAATCAATATACAACATCTAGAATGTGGTTGAGTGTTTTTTGTTTCTTAAGTTTTTAATCTTTTGAAAAATAAAAAATAAAAAATAATTTCAAAAAACATGTATCTAACTCCCACTCAATTCCAAGCACCAAACTCACATCCATACATTTCAAAAAACCAAAAACATAGATGTCTTGGGTTTAATATCTTCTTCAAAAGATATTAATTCATAAGAAGTTTTTTGGTCTAGCTATAGTGAAATAATTATGAAAATATTGCAAGATTACACTCATCTAATCTATTCCAATAGAAACCTGTTTTTTTCTTGGAATAGTCATTACATAGACCCTGCATATTCCTTTGCAATTTTTTCTTAATGTAGCTATTTTCCATTTTTCTACATAATGGTAATAAGAATATGGATGACAACATCAATCTCATTGACATAGAGAGACATAAGAGATGGCATTCTCATCTTGTGAAATCATTTTTTTTTGGCTAAGACGATAAAAATAGTAATGGTAATAGGCACAACATACCAAACTATAATTAGGAGATTCAAACTATTGTTGATCCTCAAAAAGAATGATCAATTTCAATTAATTTTATTCAATATTGAGATTCTAACAATGACATAATTTGTTTACACCATAGTTATTCACAAACATTGGAATCTAAGTGAACTATAATTTTTTTATTAAAGCATTCTCCTAAACATTATGTAGTTTTGGTCCAGAAATGAAGAGACAAAGAATTTTAATAACCAATGAAGACCTAAATCTTGGAAAAAAAAATCAATCTATGCATTTCAGTTGTCAAATTCTTGATCTCCTATGTCAAAACAAACTAAACTTCAATGGAAGACATATATATTTTTCAAGCTAATAAAGCACATACTATCCTACTTACTAGAAGGTACACATTGATTCTCCAATTTATCCAATGCAAGGAACTACCTTGAATTTATTGGTTGATTTACCCTTTTCTTTGATGGGAAAATATCCACACGAACCCATACCAAAGTACTCATAATTGTGCATAGTGTAGGAGGCACTGATGTACAAACCCAAGATCCCCTTCAAGTCTACATTCTTACCCAACCTATTCAATAAAGATAAAGAGAAAGGGAATTCCCCTGAGATCATGTTAACACTCAAGATAAGGTGGTACATGTGTGAAATATTACCAATAACGTGAAGAATATTTCTTGAGAGCGTGTTGCTCTCCAAATTCAAAGAGAGTAGTTTCAAATGTTTTCCATAAGCCATGGGTATTGAACTTGAGTATTGATAGGGATATTATTACTTAGGAATTATTTGGTACTTAAGCATTATGAACCTTCTTATTATTGTATGATCATTATTGCTACTATTATTTTCAAGATCTCTTAGTTTCATAGTATGATGGAGTAGTTGAGAGAATCTATCCAACTATCTCTATTATTGTGTTCAATTTCTAGTTTCTAGGAGCTTGTCTCCTTTGTGGTTGAAGTCCTATCTCTATTATTATGTTCATTTTATAGTTTTTAGGAGCTTGTCTCCATATTGGTTGAAGTCGTTTTTATGGATTTATAGATATATAAGACTAGTTTTTATTAATAGAATAGATACACAGATTTGTATTTCACACCTTTGGTGTTGAACTCTACTTGAGTGGGATTTTCCCACATCATTGTTATTATATCACTTTTTATCCATCCTTGAATTTGGGTTCCGCTCTTTTCCACTCTCTTTTTTGTAGATTTTTGGAGATTGTGGTTTCTCCTATGTCTTTTGTCATAGAGATCTAGCATATGTTCGAGTCATTTCCCTGCATTAAAGACAGGTTCAAGCTCTCCTATAGACTATACAATGTACAATATCAGCTTCAACGTGAAAAATCACAATCGTACAACCATTGTATAACCTCAACGCAACCTTAGCACACAAAATCGTGGTAGTACATCTATCATACAATCTCAACTCATCCTCAGCATGCAAAATTGTAGTCATACAACTTCAATTTTGTCTCGTCTTCCCAAATTGTGATTGTACACGATACATTTTGGGGTTTCCTTTCGATTCACATACATACAATGTATGAATTTTTCTTTCTTGGTGAATTATTGGTCGTACAACCACAATAAGGGTGTAATTTGACCATCTTGAGTGAATACACAGCCATACATATGTCATTTTTTGGGACTTGGTGTTATGGTGTTGGCATTGATGTCAAAGAGGATCAATATGGAGAATGTTGGACATGGTGTTATGGTGTTGTCATTGATGTCAACAAGAGTTATCATTCGATCTCATTGGTGTTATGGTGTTGTCTTCTAAAGAAGTTTTCTACACTAGTTGCAAAGGAACTTTGCAAGATCATTAACCCTGATGAGGTTATTTCAAATGGAGTTGCAGTGCAAGCTACTATTTTGAGTGAAGAAGGAAATGAGAAAGTACAAGATATGAGGATCTCAATAAATATGATGTGTTCTAGTATTTTTTCTAATATGTCTTGTGTGGTCATCAAACTCATCAGCCTCCACACACTAGCCATTATACAATTTGTTCTAGGGTAACCTCAATCTTATTCTTGGAATATTTTCATCTTCAGCCTCAATGAGAGGGGAGTAACATCCAAACTGTAGAGGATTTTAAGTATTCAATAGTAATCAATATTAGGGAACTAGTATCTTTGGAATATTTCATGGAGGAACTAAATTTGGGTCCAAATGGAGGAATATTTAGATGATGATTATCTTGCTTTAATTGCCCAGATTTTGTCTAAGTAGTTGTATGGAATCTCTTTCTACAATAGTAAAATTTGAGTTGTCATGTGTAAATGTTTTGACCAAGATGGAGTTTGTTACAAATAAGAAATAAATTGAGAAGTCCCTTGATGTAGTGTCGCACCCGCAGGCACGCTTGCTCACATGATCTTCTCTCTCCTCGGCCCGAAGAACACTAACCGGTCCTTCTATTTCCCTATCGGAAAATCTGCACCCACAGATCTCTTTGTGCAACTCCCCCTCTCTTTACTTATCGAGGAATCGGACTTCACAACCTTGTGAGGTTAGTGATCGAGTGTAGGACTCTCGAATCTCTGAGACCCGATATGAGTCAACGCTGACCCTTCCGTTCCTTTGTCGGGACTTTCTCTATAGGGATCTCGACACTTGCGGTGTCGAGAAACTCGGTTCTTCGACTCTCGAGTCCTGATATGCCGAAACTCCGATGAGCTCGTGGCTTTGAATTTTCAACGGTCCCGTCACCTCGTCAGGATTTTGGACTTTGCAGGATCGTGAATCATGATGTCCAATGTTTCGGGACTTTACTTTTCCCAAACCCCGATACAGTGTGTTACCTGTCCACCACCAACTCCTATGGCCCCACACTATACTTGTAGCCATAGGGATATCACGTATCGCAATTTCATGACTCCCATTACCAAATCTTCATTTCCTTTCTTATGAAATCTCGATAGGAAATTTTGCGAATAATCCAACTCCCCTGGCTGGCTTGGATCAACGGCTCTGCCCCTTCTGAGATTTAAACACTATGGGAATATCTGCAGTATCCCCCTGCACCCCCGTGAGATCCAATAGCTCATGGTGATTCATTGATTTTCCCTGGAAGATATCGACCGTCCATTCTTCCTTATGCAATCCACGAAATGAATAAGTGTTCTTCCACAGAACTTATCCACCTGTGTGCAAACTTGTGATGCTTCTTGCCAACCTTCAAGGCACAACTTTTTTATAATGTCCTTCAACAAATTCGAAGGTCCTATCCCTCCTGAGATTTTCCCCATGACCTCAAGTCCTTCAAGAAAACTCTTGCACGCACTCCTTGCAGCAAACCTTCAACAACGTCAAAGTGTTGAAGTCACTTGACTCTGCGCACACCTGCAGCAGCAGTCTGTCAAATGCTTCACTCAGGTCCGCAACCCTGAGACTTTTACCCGACCTGCGCACTCCTTGCACGGCTCCTGTGCCCAACTACACTTCTGGATGAATGAGAATGAAAACTATCTCTATATGAATGCTCTGTCAACACACTCCTTGTGGACACTTCAAATGCACTCCTTGCAGGAATTCTTTGGCTCAAATAGAGAAACAATTGAAACTCATTCCATCTCCCTCTCGGACTTCAATTCATACATGAAATCACATACACATCATATAAAAGAAAATGTATAACAGGAAGCAAACGTTCATGAGCCTATCATTCAGCACCAATATACAGAGAACAACACAAACCATGAATTTGAATCAAAGATTTCTATTAATTCAAATGTCTGTAGATGGGTGTTTTTACACAGCTCTCTACTTCTTCTTGCTCCAAATGCTTCTGAATAATGTTACATGCACAATGAGGGTGTCTATATCCCGTTTCCCTCTTGCGCTCTACAACTGTCTAGTCTAGAATTAAATTCTATCTACTTTACATTAACTATTTTAAATGCCATCTACCTACTAAGGACGAGAGATATCCACTCAAGGTCCATTTACAATATACAAGTGCACCTCATCTTAATGGCTCATTTAAGATTTGCACAACAATTCCAAAGTGTTTTCAAAATTTGTGTTGGCTTGTCCAGCTGTCCTCCGCTTCCGTGTTGGCTCGCTTGATGTGTTGGCGATGCTCTTGCATCATACTCCCTTTCTTGAAAACTTTCATGGGCTCCTATACATGAGCTCCTGCATGGTCTATCCATGCTTCTGTATCTTAGCTTCAGTCTCCCAGTTGGCATCTTCAACTGGATGGTTCTTCCACTTGACCAGATACTCAAAATATTGTTTTCGCCTGGTCCTCTTACTCACTCTCTTGTCCAGTATGCATTCCATCTGTGGCTTCTTTGCAACTGGCATTTGCTTCGTCCATTGGATCGCTGGCTGCTCATCTCTAGTCTCTGCTTCTCTAGCTCTGTATGAGTACAAATCTGAGACATTGAATATCAAAGAAATTTCGATCCCATCGGGTAGTTCAATCTCATAAGCATTGTCCCCAACTTTTCTCAAGACCTTGCATGGCCCGATTTTCTTCATCTTCATCTTATTGTATGCTCCTCTAGGGAACCTTTCTTTCCTCAAATGTTCCAGAACCAGATCAGCAGCCTCGAACTGAAGTTGTCTCTGATGTTGATCTGCTCTGCGCTTGTATTCCTGACTTGAATTCTGCAACCGCTCCTTCACCTGGCTGTGAAGTTCCTTCATCGCCTCAGCGAATTCCTCTGCACTAGCGCTCCTAGTAGCAATCTGTCCTGAATCTCTTAGTTCAGAAATTCCCCTTGACTGCATGCCATAAACAACCTAAAATGGACTTTGGCCTGTGCTCCGATTCACTGAGTCATTGTACGCAAATTCTACCTGTGGTAATATATTGTCCCAACTGTTGTGGTGCTCTATCACCAAGCTTCTCAGCAAGTCTCCCAGAATTATGTTGACCACTTCTGTTTGTCCATCCATATGAGGATGATAAGATGAAATAAACATCAAATTAGTCCCCAACTTTTTCCATAAGGTCCTCCAAAAATTCCCTATGAATTTCATGTCTCTGTCCGAAACTATACTTTTCGGCAACCCATGAAGTTGAATGACCTCTTTGAAGAACAGATTTGCAATGTGAGTTGCATCACTGGTCTTCTGACATGGGATGAAGTGTGCCATCTTGGAAAACCTATCCACTACCACAAACATTGAATCAACACCTCTTTGTGTCCTTGGCAACCCCAATACAAAATCCATGCTTATCGCATCCCACGACCTTTCTGGTATGGGCAACGGTTGATAAAAACCCGCATTCTTCTTTCTTCCCTTCGAATGCTGGAAAATTATGCATTTGTCTACAAATATTTTKACATCCGCTCGCATTCCCGGCCAAAAATATGACTCATTCAATTTCATGAATGTTTTGTCATGACCGAAATGTCCTGCCAATCCACCACTGTGTTTCTCCTTCAACAKATTCTCCTTCATGGAGCATTTCGGAATACAYAGTTGATTGCCTCTGAACAACAATCCTTCCTGAATCATGTATTCTATCCATGGGATTCTTTCTCTRAGAAATGGATTCTCATYTGCTTCATACGCTTCCTGAAAATCTGGATCATCTRTGTACATATTCCTGAGATCATCAAAACCTAAAGTGCGGACTCTGAACTCCTGCAACAGCAAACACTTCCTACTCAAAGCATCAACAACTTTGTTAGTAGTACCAGAAATATGTTTAATCACAAATGTGAAATTCTGCATATACTCAACCCATTTTACATGTTTCTGATTCAACTTCTCTTGTTGAGTCACAAACTGCAGTGCATGATTGTCACTGTACAATACAAATTATTTGGGTATCAAGTAATGCCTCCATTTCTTTAATGCTTGTATGATAGCATAAAAATCCTTATCATACGTGGAGTATTTCAATTTCGCTTCATTCATCTTCTTGCTGAAATATGTTATCGGCTTGTCTTCTTGACTCAAGACTGCCCTGATTGCAAATCCACTTGCATCGCATTTCACCTGAAATGTTTTCTGGAAATCCAGCAACACCAAAACTGGTTGTTTCGTGATCTTCCTTTTCAACAGATTGAAACTCTTTTTAGCTTCTTCTGTCCAGTGAAAAGACTTATGCCGCTTCTTCACTGTATCCATCATCGCTGTGCTAATTCCACTGAAATTCCTGATGAATTTTCAGTAGAAACTAGCCAAACCATGAAAACTTCTCACCTCGAATACATTCCTCAGTGATGGCCAATTCTTGATCACTTCCACCTTATCCGGATCCATCCTCAACTCATTTTCCGAAATAACAAATCCCAAATAAATGAGTTTTGTCTTCATGAATCAGGACTTCTTCATATTAATCAACAACTTCTCTTGATGTAGTTTCTGCATCACTGTAGCCAAATGCTTCAAGTGCTCTACCACTAATTTACTATAAACCAGTATGTCATCCAAGTATACGATGAAAAATTTCCCGATGAACTCCCTCAGGACTTTGTTCATAAACCTCATAAAGGTACTTGGCACATTTGTTAAGACAAATGGCATAACAAGCCATTCATACAAACCCTCGATTGTTTTGAATGTTGTCTTCCATTCATCGCCTTCTCTCATGCGAATCTGGTGATATCCACTTTTCAAATCAATCTTTGAAAAGTACCTTTCTCCGCTCAAGCAATCCATCAGATCATCCATTCTTGGAAATGGAAACATGTACCTGATGGTTATCTTATTGATCTCCCTCAATTTGGTACACATCCTCCAGCCTCCTTCTTTCTTTAGATTGAGTACTGTTGGAACAACACACGGACTCAAGATTTCCCTAACTAACCCTTTGTCCAAAAACTCCTGGACTTTCCTTTTAACCTCCTCATTCTCCTACGGCGTCAATCTGTATGCGGTTTTATTTGGAAAACTGGCTCCTGGTATGAGATAAATATGATGACTCACACTCCCGACCAATGGCAATGAACGAGGTAGTTCGTCCACTATAATGTTAGCGAACTCTTCCAGCAGTTCCTGAACTTCATCCGGTAAATCATCCACTCTTGTACTAGTTAGAACAATCCGCGGATTCCTGACCACAAATAATTGTGGATCCTCCTTCTTCTTAACCTCGGTAAGAATTTCCTTTCCACTCATGAGAAGTACTATGTTACTTACTTCCGGCTTCACCTCCTTATCCTTTATCGGAAGCAACATGTGTGTCCTCCCATTTTTATCTAAGGTGTATGTGTTCATTCTCCCATCATGAATCACATTTCTATCATATTACCATGGTCTACTCAGCAATAGATGACAAACATCCATGGGAATAACATCACATAAGATCTTATCATTATATCCACCTATCTTGAATTCAACCAAGCATTGTTTAGTAACAGTTACCTGGTGTCCTTTCTGTAGCCACGAAACTCTGTATGGGCTTGGATGATCAGTCGTCTCTAGCTCCAGCTTCTCTACCATCTCCGTAGATACGAGATTATCCGTGCTACCACTATCTACAATGACCTTTCATACCYTGTCCTTGGTCTTGCAAGCAGTCCTAAACAGTCTAGTCCTTTGGACTGAGCTTTCCACCTCCTTCTYGGGTGTCAAAAGGACTTTTCGCATCATGAGCGATCTTTCGCCTTCAACGTCTTCRGCCTCAACATCCCGCCTCTATGCTTCATTGATGTGAGATTATCCAATGTCCTTCTTTTTCTCTGGACACTTGTAATACTTGTGCCCATTCTTTCTGCATGTGAAGCATGTGATTACTCCACCTCTTCCTCTTCCTCTGCCTCTAGTACGAGGAAAAGTGTTGTTGTTAGCATAATATCCTCTCTGTTCATTATGCTTCCCTCTCTATTCAACATATGGACCCCACTGTGAGGTTCCACCTCTCTCTGCATGAGTTTGAGGTTTCTTCCATTCCTCCTTGGGCTTCTGGTATTTGTCCTGGGCAACTGCTTTTCCTCTGGGCTGACTTCTGCCTCAGCTCCTCTAACTTTGTTTTCAGCTCATCTTCTCTTCAACTTTCAGAGCCATCTAATAAGCATCTTCCACCGTTCGCATGGTTACCATGCTCATCTCATATTGGATATCATATCTCAGGCCATTCATGTATCTAGCAACTTTTTCATCATCGCTCTCCCGATGACCTGCCCTGATGTTCAGTCGATATAATTCCTCAGTGTATTCTTTCATTGTCATCGGCTTCTGTCTCAGGTTCTGCATTCTCCTGAAAAGAGTAATTTGATAATCTATGGGGATGAATTTTGCCTTCATCTTCACGATCATCCTGTCCCAGCTCTTGATCTTCTGCTTGCCCTTGTAGCGCTTGTCAGCTTGTAGTTCATCCCACCACAATGTTGCATGTCCTTTTAAGCGTGTAACAACATTCTTGACTTTGTTATCCTCTTCGACATCTTCGTAGTCGAAGTAAGTATCCAGAGCTCTAATCCAATCTAGTAGCTCCTCTGCATCCAAGTTTCCCTCGTAAATTGGAATGTCCATCTTCACTCTTGCACCCATCCTGGAAATAGCTTTGATCAAATGCTTGTTTGATGCATCTTCGGCTGTAACTTCCTCTTGTTTAGCCTCTATTTCACTATCAGAATCACTCAGATCCCCTGCACTAGCTGTGCATCTTTGCATTGTCTCCATGTCCTTGAGTCTCGCTTGGAGGTCTCTCATTTGTCTCTCTATGGCTGGATCAGTTATCTACCTACCTCTTCTTCTCTGCACTTCCCTATCCTCTGGATCAGGTGACTGCCTATCTTATCTTGGCGGCATGGTGAATTATCCTCTTCTCTGCTATAGAAAGCAAAGAACAATCTGTCTTAGCTCTGATACCACTTGAAGTTGTGTATCAGAGTACTCCTTACCTCTTATGCCTTCCTCACCTGAAATATACAGACAAGAATTTGAAGCTCTGATACCAAACTGACGCAGTGTCACACCCGCAGGCACGCCTGCTCATAGGATCTTCTCTCTCCTCAGCCCGAAGAACACTAACTGGTCCTTCTATTTCCCTATCGAGAAATCTGCACCCACAGATCTCTTTATGTGACTCCCCCTCTCTTTACTTATCAGGCAATCAGACTTCACAACCCTGCGAGGTCAGTGATCGAGCGTAGGACTCTCGAATCTTCGAGACCCAATATGAGTCAACGCTGACCCTTCCGTTCCTTTGTCGGGACTTTCTCTATCGGGATCTCGACACTCGTGGTGTCGAGACACTCGGTTCTCTGACTCCCGAGTCCCGATATGTTGAAACTCCGATGAGCTTGCGGCTTTGACTTTTCAACGGTCCTGTCACCTCGTCAGGATTTCGGACTTCGTAGGATCACAAATCCTGATGTCCAATGTTTCGGGACTTTACTTTTCCCGAACCCCGATACAGTGTGCTACCTATCCAACACCAACTCCTGTGGCCCCACATTGTACTTGTAGCCATCAGGATATTGTGTATCACGATTTCACGACTCCCATTACCAAATCTTTGATTCCTTTCTTACGAAATCCCAATAGGTGATTTCGCGAATAATCCAACGCCCCTGGCTGGCTTGGATCAACGGCTCTGCCCCTTCTGAGCTTTAAACACTATGGGAATATCTGCAGTATCCCCCTGCACCCCCGCGAGATCCAATGTCTCACGATGATTTATTGATTTTCCCTGGAAGATATCGACCATTTGTTCTTCCTTATGCAATCCACGAAATGACTAAATGTTCTTCCACGGAACTTATCCACCTGTGTGCAAACTTGTGACGCTTCTTGCCAACCTTCAAGGCACAACTTTTCTACGCTATCATTCAACAAATTCGAAGGTCCTATCCCTCCTGAGCTTTTCCCCATGACCTCAAGTCCTTCAAAAAAACTCTTGCACGCACTCCTTGCGGAAAACCTTCAACAACGTCGAGGTGTTGAAATCACTTGACTCTGCGCACACCTGCAGTAGTAGTCTGTCAAATGCTTCACTCAGGTTCACAACCCTGAGACTTTTACCTGGCCTGAGCACTCCTTGCACGGCTCCTGTGACCAACTTCACTTTTGGATGAATGAGAACAAAAACTATCTCTATCTGAACCCTCTATCAACGTACTCCTTGCGGACACTTCAACTGCACTCCTTGCAGGAATTCTCTGGCTCAAATAGAGAAACAATTAAAACTCATTCCATCTCCCTCTCAGACTTCAATTCATACATGAAATTTCATACACATCATATAAAAGCAAATGTATAACAGGAAGCAAATGTTCATGAGCCTATCATTCAACACCAATACACAGAGAACAACACAAACCATGAATTTGAATCAAAGCTTTCTATTAATTCAAATGTTTGTACATGGGTGTTTTTACACAGCTCTCTGCTTCTTCTTGCTCCAAATTCTTCTGAATAATGTTACAATGCACAATGAGGGTTTCTATATCCCATTTCCCTCTTGCGCTCTACAACTGTCTAGTCTAGAAATAAATTCTATCTACTTTACATTAACTATTTTAAATGTCGTCTACCTACTAAGGACGAGAGCTATCCGCTCAATTTCCATTTACAATATACAAGTGTGCCTCATATTAATGGCTCATTTAAGATTTGCACAACAATTCCAAAGTGTTTTCAAAATTTGTGTTGGCTTGTCCAGCTGTCCTCCGCTTCCGCGCTGGCTCGCTTGATGTGTTGGCGATGCTCCTGCATCATCCCTTGACCTAGATACAAGATAGAATTTTATTGTTCGTATATGTGGTTAATGAGAAGGTTGCAGTTGATTTTTCATCTTATTTATTGTAAGGATTGATGGATAAAGCCACAATTAAACTTGTTTGGTATTACCAATACTAGTGACATAGATGGAATGATGAATAAATTAAAAACATACAGGCCTACAGATTGGTGGAAGTTGTAAAATCTGGACGAAGATGTTTGGGAAGATATGGACAACGATGATTTTATCAAAGAGAAAATTAGACAGCTCACAGTTAAATCGCATTTGGAACAAGGAGGATGGATAATTGCAAGGCTTGGACCCGAATATTTTATTCCAAAACATTTTATATTATCTCGAGTCCAAAATTGATCAAGATCAAATGACTCACAATTAATTCACATTTGGAACAAGGAGGATGGATAATTGCAAGGCTCGGACCCAAAGCTTTTATTGAAAACCATCTTATATTATTTTGAGTCCACCGTTGATCAAGATTGGACGACCCTCATTATTTCTCATTATGTTGAGTATAGAACAGAGTCAAAATAGACTTAGACATGAAAATATAATTCAAAATTTCATTTATACTGTTTGGTTTCACCAGATAGATTATAACTAACAATGGTATTGGCATGAGTATGTGTGATCTCGTGAAAAATATTGGGACCATCTCCACATCTGGTGAAACCTGGGAACAAGTTCTTAAAACTAGTATTGTTGCTAGCATGATTGGATAGTTTTGGTGATGGTTACTACTCTACATATTTGATTGTGATTACCAAACATAATGATGATAGATAATGAATCTAGAAAATTCAGGCCGATGAAATAGACTAAGAAGACCACAAAGAAGGAATTTAAAAATAGCATGATCCTATCTTTGTTATAAGAACTTGTTTCATATAATTCTCATTTCCATTGGTCTATATGTAATATTATTTTTAATTTAACATAACATTGTTATTATTTTAACTATTAAAACGAAGAGGCACATTGATTCATTGCTCTTTTACAAAGAGACATAATGATTATATGTCATATACCTTTCGAAACACTATATAAATATAAATAATATGTTTAAAAAGGGGTGTGTCATTGTGATCTAATTCATAAGATTAAAAATAGAAGCAAATTCCAACGAAGAATATGAAACTTGAAACATACACATGAAGTGAGCTTTGAAGGGAGGAGAAAGAGAGGATAGGAGTCCTCTACATGTTGGATCCTAAATAACAGGGAGTAGCAACTTCCTCAATTTGGTGCCTTAAACCAGAGGATAGGAGTCCTCTGCGAGTTGGAGCCTGAACAACAAGGAGTTGTAGCTTCCTCAAGTTAGTGCTTGAAAACAGGGGATTGGTGTCTCCTTGAGTGGGTGCTCAAAAATATAGGAGATTGGTGTCTCCTACAAGTTGAAGCTTGTAAAAGATATATAAAAATTTATTGTTACATTGAAAATTATGTTATTGTACCTTCTTGTTGATAAATTGTTATGATTATTGTTTTTAATAATTAAAGAATTAATCAAAAATTGAGAAAATTAAGCAATATTGATTCAACCCCCCCCCCCTTCCCCAAGTATTGAGCAACATTTCAACAATTGGTATCAGAGAAGGTTCCTTCACCATAGTATAATCACTAGAAGGAAATTTATAAGAAAGCACAATGGATCAACAAGAAGGAATGTCATCTAAACTAGCACCATTATTCAAAGGAAATGATTATGCATTTTGGAGTATAAGGGTGAGAAGTTATAATGGAACTTAGTTGTGATGTTTGGATATATGTGGTAAAAGGTTACACTGCACCAACTACTACACCTTTAGATGTTGAGGCAAAGAAAGTTTGCAATGATAATTCAAGAGTTGTAAATGCAATTCTGGGTGGATTAGAAAACACTATCTTTGTAAAAGTGATGCATTGTAAATAAGTAAAAGCAATTTGGGACAAACTTAAAATCATCTATGAAGGAGATGGAAAAGTTATACAAGAAAAAATTCAAACATACAGAGGTAAGTTTGAGAGTCTAAAGATGAGAGAGGAAGAAAAAATTGCATAATATCTTCAAAGAGTGGATGAAATTGTCAATTTAATCAGAGCACTGGTAGAAGAGTTAAAAGACTGAATTATTTTCCAAAAGGTGTTGATATCATTACCAGTGAGATATGATGCCAAGGTATCTACCTTGGAAGATCATGAATATCTTGACAAACTCACAATGGATGAACTTCATGGGATTATTATAACCTATGAAATGAGAACAAGTAAAGAAAGGCCATCAAAAAGGGAAATAACCTTCAAAGAATAAAAAGAAACAAAGAACCATGAGCATGTGCCAAATGAAAATCAATCAGACATATCAAATGAAGGAAAAACTCAAGAAAGGGTTTGGGAAATACAAAGGGAAGTTACCTATAAAATGTTTCAACTGTGACAAAATTGAGAATTTTTCCTCCAAATATCCCTATCCCGAGTAAGAGGATAGTGATGATGAAGAAACTCATATCCATAAATAACTTAAAAAGGGAAAAACTAGAAACAAGAAGAAATTATACAAGAAAAAGAAAAATGTTTACTCCAAAGAAGACATCAGTGCATCTGACATGAGTGAAGATGACGAGAAAGAGCTTATATTTATGGGCATAGAAACTCAAAGTAATATTATTTAGGATAATATTGAAAATGAAGGAAAATCTGAAGTTGAAGGAGAAGTATACCTTGAAGAACAACTTATTAGTGATCTTGAAAAGATGAGAAAATATAAAAGGAAGAACAAATCATTGATAGAAAAACTATTAGAATATGAAGGAAAAAAAAATCAAGAGAAAAGGAAGTTTCAAAACCATCAAGCAATTAGAAAAAATCATGATTGACTTGAAGACTCAACTCCAAGAATCCAAAAGAATTGAATAGGTCATAAGTAAACAACTCAATGAAAAGCAACGAGACTGTGAAAAGCTAGAGGTTGAAATTGTTTTTCAAAAAAGAGAACTTGAGAAAGGAAACAACCAATCAAGATTTGAAAACAATTCAAAAATATTGGATGATATTCTTAACAATCAAATATCATCAAGCAATAAGACAGTATTAGGTTATGATCAAAATAAATCTAAGAAATATCTAACTCTACATCTCGGGAAAATAATAAAAATTCACAAAGTTATGCAATTTCCCTTCATAGCTCTTTCAAAAAGAAAGAAAGAAAAATAAAGACTGATTCTAATCAACAGAAATCTCCTCTCCCCTCAAAAGAAAATGAATATAGAAGGAATACAACTACAATAAGAACTCCCCCAAAATGGTGTCATTATCTCTTTCTTGGCTATTGTTTCTCTTGCAATAATTTTGGGCATAAAGAATTACATTGTAGAGCTTATGGAAAGAACAATCATAAAAGTGTTCAAAGACTTGGTCATAAGAATAGAAAGAATAATAATAATCAAGGGAATATAAACTACAATTCATTCTCTCTATTACAATATTACAATGTTGAAAGCTACAAATGAAATAATTATGGTCACAAAGCTAGTGATTGTAGACTACCAAAGCATCCCACGAAGACTTCCAACGTTCAAGAAGAAAAGCATAAACAGACGTGGAAAGAAAAAGAGACAGAGTGTAAGGTAGCCTTATATGAAAAAAATAAAAGAATCCAATGGTATGTTGACAGTGGATGTTCAAAGCATATGACATGAGATGGAGACAAATTCCTTAGTCTGAGAAGGAAAGAAAAATGAAGAGTTACTTTTGGAGATGATGTCTCTGCCAAGATACTTGGAAAGGGTACAGTCATTCTGAGAAATAATAGAGATAAAGTAGAAAATGTGTTATTAGTTGAAAATATGAAGGCTAATCTCCTCATTGTGAGACAAACATGTGATCAATGACACATACTCATATTTGACTCACAAAAATGTGAAATTAGAAAAGAAGACTCAGGAAAATTAGTGGTTGTTGCACCCAGGACACTAAATGATGTATATATATTAAACATAGAAGAAGAAGAAGAAAAATGTTGCATGAGACAAATAGACGAAAGTTGGCTATTGCACAGAAGAATGGGACACAAAGGCCTTGATAATTTGATAAAATTTAGTAAAAAAGAAGTTGTGAAAGATATGCCAAAGATTATTAAATCCTCAAACTATGTTTGTAAGCACTGCCAACATGGAAAGAAAAAAAAATTAATATTTAAGACAAAAGAATACTCTACATCAAAACCATTAGAGCTTGTTCATATTGACCTCTCTGGACCAACAAGAACTAAAAGTATACAATGTGAACATTACTTAATTTTATTTATTGATGAGTATACAAAAATGACCTGGGTATCCTTTCTCAAAGAGAAATAAGAAGCATTAGAAAAATTTAAAGTCTTCAAAGCACATGTTGAAAATGAGAATGATCTCAAATCAAGTGCCTAAGATCAGAAAATGGAGGGGAATTCACCTCAAATGAATTCAACAAGTTTTGTGAAACTCACGGAATTAAAAGATGCTTTTCAGCTCCAAGAACTCCTCATCAAAATGGAGTTGCTAAGAGGAAAAATAGAATTGTTCAAGAAACAACCAGAACTTAGTTAAATGAAGCCAAACTCCCAGATATATATTGGAGAGAAACAATATATATAACAATGTACATACTTAACAGAGCACAACTTAGATTTAATCATGATAAAACACCATATGAGTTGTCGTTTGACATACCAACATCATTCAAACACTTCAAATTATTTGGAAGAAAATGTTATATTAAGAGAGATGATGATAATTGTTGGAAGCAGGCCAAAGAGGAAAGAAAGGATATTTTGGGAAGGAAGGAATGCATGAGGAAAGCGACGGGTGGAAGGAAGAGTAGCATGCACGCATGCATGGAAGACCTAACGACATTAGGGTTAGGATTTTTGTAATACAATGTAATGGATGGTGAGCTAGAAACGTATAAATATCGATACCTAGGTCTCATAGAGAAACAATGAGGTGGATATAGAGGATCTTGAGGAGGAGTCCTGTTTTGATAGCTAGTTGTAATATTTTTCTATACGACCTAATTTTGTAAGCTATTGAGCTAGAGAGGGATAAGGAGGGTAGATATTGAGGGTTAGATCGCAAGTTGAGGATCCTGGTGCGATCTAGTCCACCTCATAATAGATCTCGACCTGACCAAGAGGAGTTGTAAAGCATGTGGCACTGTAGTTTTGGAACTACCATAATAGAAGAGCTTAAGAGCCACATATTTATGGATGTAGTTTAGGAGGGGGTGAAACATGGTAAAACCTATGTTATGTGATAGAATGCATGTGTTTCTTTATTGTTTTTAAGTAGATAATGGCATGCTAAATGAATGGGTTGGTTATATTACATGCATAATCGTGAATGGCCGTATATTTCTTTAATAATTTAAATAGAACTCTTAGCACACATTTCTCAGATCTCCACTCAATCCTGAACTGCAAACACCTGATTGTTGTAGTCACCCATTAAGACTATCTCGAGTGAGACTGTGCAGTGCACTTTGTGCACTATGTTTCCTTCTGGTTTACTAGGAGGGACGATAGTTTTAGAGTCTTTTTTGGCACCCCAGTAGACATGAACCCTAGGTCAATCATGTTAAATATATAAATTCAGATAACTAAACCAACAAATGGTTATGTTTCTGTCAGTTGGAACAATATAGGATTGAGTAGATGGGATCTTTTGAAAATCTGTAAGATCTGCGGAAGGCGGGTCAAGAGAATATTGAATCGGACGATGAGAAGGTGAGAATGTGTTGATATAAGGGGATTTTGAGGCTGTGAAATCCCACAAAAGTAGATACTAAAAGTTGGTTAAAGACAAAGAAGTTGTAGTTTGCGCAGAACGATAACAGAAACCCTAGAATAACACCAAGCAAATATCTTGAGAAATATCCGTTTACTGATCTGCATGAAGTATTGTTCTGTGAGTTTCCACATATATTGTAGGAGTAGATATTGAGGTTGAAGGATAACCACACAATAAACTAGATCCAATAGTTAGAGTGGACCTCAGTTCAGATTGAACAGTTACAGCAAGTGAATAACAAATTCACCCACGCAATAGATTTTTGGCTCAACAGTATTGTAGCAGGATTTATAATAGAATTTGTAGTAGATACAATGAAGTCGTACAACGCAGTATAACAATATTTTCTACATGGGCCTTGAGGAAGGTACATTAGATCGTTGTATAATTCTATTAAGATACTACTATATAACAAAGGTGTAATGACAATGGAGTCAGATAGCTAAACTTCCTTGTGTGCATGGGGGAAGGGGGGAAGAATTGACAGAAAGAAGATAAATGGAAGGAGAAGTGGATAAAGGAAAGAAGTAGGAACCCTTGGACCCAATCATGATGGACGATGACTAGATTAAGTGGATCGTGGCGACAGTTGGAAAGACGCACAGTGGAGTACCCTACCAATACAAGGTAACATAAAGAAGAGATCTGTAGCCGCAAGGGAAGGCTTGGCAAGTGATGAAGAAGAGGTAGAGGATCTCTGGGTTGTGGAGAAAATTGAAGAAATCCTACGCGCAGCATATGAGAGAAAGATGAGAGGCCCAAGATTGGGAAGATAAGGAAGCAATCCTATCCATATTAATTTCAGTGTGGAACCCATAAACCCATGTGTGACTAATACACCAAAAACAACACCACCATTTAGACAGCTGAATTTTGGGAGAAGAAAGACAACAGGAAGTACAACTACACAAGGAAAAACAATTGGAGGAACCAGTTTAGGAAGAAATATTCAAGTATATACACCGCGCGGAGGTAGCAGTTCAACATTCAGGATGGCAGGACACGATCCCACCATCAGGTTACTAGAATTCAAAGGAGAAGCTTCGGAGTACCCAAAAAAACACTTGTTTATATGTGAGAATATTTGGGAAGAAAAATAGATCACAAATGAAGATACTAAACTTGTACATCTAGTGATTACACTAAGGAATCGTGCACTAGATTGGTATATGAGTTTAGCTACAAACAATCCACCAAGGACAACCAGAACAATTGTGAACATCAAGAAATTGTTGATAAATGAGTTTTAGAAGCCAATTTCAAAGGATCAATACATGAACGATATGGTAGAAATTAGATAGAAACCAGGAGAATTTGTATGGGAAATTGACCAGAGATTCAAGCGACTGAAAGGAAAGTTGAAATATCTCATGACCGATATGAAACATAGGCACATGTTTGTCAATTCACTACTACCACACTTAAAATATCCATTGTGACAATAGAAGTTTCAGACACGGGAAGAGCCTCTGCAGACATCCCTGCAACTAGAAGAAAACCAATATCAACAGACAGATCCATCCATCAAAGATATGAAGGAGGATTTGAAGAACTTAATGTTTTAGCTAAACCAGAACAAAAATAAGGACAAACAAGAAGTCGTTTGATGTACCACATGTAGGATGAAAGGACACCACAAAAATGAATGTCCAACATTCACACAGTACATGGAAGTAGGAATGCCAAATTTTCTACCAACAGGAGGACTAGGGTGCGAAATATGTAAAAAACCAGGCCACGATCCATATCACTGCAAAATGATGCAGAAATACCAGACAATCCCAAAGAGTTCATATGCCAACTTTTGCAAGACAGTGGGCCACGATGAAAAAGACTATAGAGCTATGGAATTGATGTGAGAGAGGACATTAGATGCATATAGGTTGCAGGAAAAAATGTTAACTAGGCAAGATGCACCATAGTTTAACCAAGTTCCAGCCCCATACAACACTACACAACAGCAACCATATAATATCGTGCAACCACAATACAACACAACACAACCTCAGTACAATACCATGCAGTACAATAAGGCGCCTCTGTATAACATGCCAAGAGGAGATCGAGATGGCTACAGAGGTGGAGGACGAGAAAGAGGAGGCTTTGGAAGAGTTAGAGGACTAGGGGTGTGTCAGAACTGTCAACAACCAAGACACTATGCAAGAGAATGTCCACTTCCACCAGTGACTTGCATGTATTGTCGCACATCGGATCATGACATAGAAGAATTTCCTACGTTACTAGAGAATATCCAGGAAAACAAGAATTAGAACAACTAGAATGTTCAATGGATTTTAGTCGAAGCAAGGGATGAAGGAAGAAGCATCAACATAGTCACATGCAAAGGAACTAAAATAGACAATGGCGCAACCCATCAAGAGCTAGCGCATCACCAGTGGGTGAAGAAGAATTTCAATCAAAGGAGATAGTTTGACACGTAGAACAAGAAGGAAACATTTAAGAAAGCTAGATAAGAATTATTGAAGCAAGACACTATGTCAACTTTAACTACACAATAGAGTAAGGAAGAGCCAGAGTATGTGATGCCTCCATCATTGGATCATACCAAATAAACACAGACCCTAGGATAAGTACAATCAAAGGCTTTTTGCAATCATGCATGAAAATATTGAATGATCCACCCTCTTTCAAAATAGTGAAAAATATATTAGAAAGATGTAGCATAGATGCCAAAGGAAAAATAGAACAAAAAACAGTCAATCACCTACATACAAGGAGAAGAACAAGTAGGGAGTCCAGGGTGAATGCCAACATCAAAGATTTCGACATGGGAGACATCATACTAGATCTAGGATCTAAAGTCAATGTATTACCCAAGAAGACATGGCAATGTATGGGAGAGCCCACATTAGGATATTCACATGTTCAGTTGAAACTAGCAAACCAACATAGAGTTCTACCAAATGGCAAACTGAAAGGAGTGACAGTAGACCTGGATGGACTGTGCACTAAAGTAGACTTTGAAGTGATGGAAATAGGGGATGACACAACACCATATCCAACTTTGCTCGGCTTGGATTGGGCGTTTGATAACCAAGCCATAATCAGTTTAAAGACATGAAAAATGGCAGTTGAGTCAGGAGAATACAGGGCCATTGTACCATTACATCCATTGAAAGGGGAGAGGTTTATAGAGCCTACTTTCTTGGACTTGGAGGAAATCATCCAGTTGTACAGAACAACTACGTGCGATGAGGATTATGTAAACCCAATTGTAGATGGGATACTCAGTTGGCGGAGAATTACTTCATGTGTGACAGACTTAGATACAGGTTTAGAAAACTGGCAAGAGAGGCTACACGAAGTTTCCACAAGAAGATGCACAAGAATAAACCACATAGTAAGATGGGTAGGTACGAAGATAAGGGAACCACCCAAATTCCATGGGGTAAACGTTCTAGAATCATTCTTGACATGTAATGAATATGAAGTGTTACAAAATTAGAGACTCTTAGCACTCGATATAGCACTCAAGTCCATACCTACAAGAGGGTGGGGCACACACAAAGAAACAATCAAGGATTGGTACCAATGTAAGTGATTACTACGCATAAGGTTTGGTACGAAACAAAGAAGCAAACAGCAACAGAAGTACGATGGACAGGGGGCATTAGAGAAACACTTGGATAAGTGTAGAGCATTGTGGAAAATGACACTCCCAGATGAATGACCTCATCATTTTGTACATACCTTAGAGTGCATACTGGAAAATTGGTATACAGACCAGGAACTACGTAGAGGAACTTCGAACTAGGTGGTATTGCAACAGAATTTTATAGTCACTTTCTCATTCGAGCATGAGAACCCCAACATAGATACAACACTTAAGCAGATAAGAGGGGTGATATTCATTTAGGAACCAGAAGTCGAACTCATAATAGAGGAACAATAGCAGAACAAACAGACAGTGAAAGAGCTATTTTCATGCTACCATGTGGAGGAAGAAGCACCAAATGAATATGATCCACGCGATATTAAGATCGAGGAAGAGGATGTTGAAAGAGAAGTGGAAGGTCCACCTCTATAATCAAAAGTAATTGTTGCATCTATCAAGGTGAAGAATATAAACATTGGTACAGTTGAGAATCCCAAAATGGCCAGCATTGGATTCTATTGGGATTAGCAAACAATAGAAATAATAATAGAGTTATTGTGCAAGTACAGTGATATGTTCCCCACAACATTTATAGAAATGAAAGGCATAGTGGGAGAGCTAAGAGAAATGAAGATACCACTCAGAGCTAAAGAAAGACAGATCGAACAACGACCATACAAACTAAACCCAATATATAAGAATAAAGTTAAAGTTGAGATCGATAAGATGCTCAAAGCCAGAATCATAGAACCTGTGGAAGAATAAAAAAGGATAAGCCCAATGACAATTCAGGAGAAAAAAAAAGGCAGGATAAGAATATGTGTTGACTTGAGGAAGTTGAACGATGCAAACCTACATGACTTGTTCCCTACAATGTTCACGGATGAAGTGTTGGATAACATAGGAGGACATGAAGTTTACTCATTCACTGATGGACTCTCAGAATACCACCATATTAAGATAACACAAGAAGACAGATACAAGACCGTGTTTTCTATAGAATGGGGATCCTACCAGTACACAGCCATGCCATTTGGACTGAAGAATGCACCAACAATATTTTCCAGAGTAGTCATCGCTACATTTAAGAAATGTATCCACTAGTTTCTATAAGTATACTTGGATGATTGGACAATATATAGTCTATTGAAAGACCATGTAGAGGTCTTGCAGCAGATGTTAGAAAGTTACAGGCAGTGCCAGATATCACTAAACATCAAGAAGTGCATCTTTGGAACACCATTTGGGATACTATTGGGCCATATAGTATGCAAGAAAAATTTACTAGTAGACCCTATAAAGATTGCAGTAATTGTTAACTTGCCACCACCAAAAATAGTTTGTCAACTAAGAGAAACATTAGGACACATAGGCCCCCGGGGGGGGCAGCTCAATTGGCAAGTGTCGTGAAAATGAAGTTCCATGAGGTTTCGAGTTCAACTCCCCCTGACTTACAATGTGTTCCGCGTAAGGGGCATCATGGGCACACCTGGAGGTTATAGTGGTAGCAGTTGGATAACACAGCCACGTGTAACGTGAGCATGTGCCCAACTAGTTGTTGATTCTGCCAGACATAAAAAAAAAACATTAGGACACATAGGGTACTACATAAAATTTATCAAAGGGTATGTGCAGATCACCACACCAATAGAGAAGTTGTTAAGGAAAGATACAAAATTTCAATGGTGTTAGTGCCATTTTCCTTTCAATTAGAGTCGGTTTTAGTCGAGTTATGGCTCATATGTCAAAACATGTGAATTCAAGTATGAAACAATGAAGGGGTCGAATTCAACAAGTGGCTAGTTGGCCCTTGGAAATGGGAAGGGATGTCAAATTTGAAACATGTATAAATGTTACGGGTATGTTGTTCCCAGAGAGTCGGGTCCTGTTAAAAGGTAGTCTCTACGTGCCCTGGGATGATTCAAGTAGTTAATGGAAGTCACATCGGCAAGTGTAGTAACTATTATCAGTTCATCATGAAGGTTGAGCAAATGAAAAATTGCAACGTTCATATCATGTATGCCCTGCAGCCCTTATCGCATGTACTTTACACATGGGGATGTGTTATGGAAAATCTGCAATTCAATTCGAAACATCAAGTCACCATGAATTTGGTGTTATTTTTCACGATTCCTCCTTCCGCTCGATCTAATATAAATTTCAGATTCTCTACACCCATTTTATTCGTGAAACCAGGTCCACGCATTGTTTGTAATTTTTCTCGCAATCCCAGGCTGATCAAATTTTCCGCCTTGTGCATTTGTCGAGTACACCGCGCACATGATAAAAATTGATCACGCCATGGAAAACTCCCAAAACATAATGAAGGGCACACAAAGTGTCATAATCTCCAGGCCCGAGCCCCAAAGCGACTGGGATTCGTTCTCACTCACGATAGGAATCCCCAAGGATACAAATGGAGTTTTCCCTTTATTTGTGGAAATGATGATATCACACCACGTGAAATATGGACTGGAAAGACCTACACAAGAATGAAATACATTAGAATACTTGTCTCCCCAACAACATATACCTCAAAGAAGGGGCAGGCCAAAGAAGAGTAAGGAAAATGTTGAAACCTGAATCCCAGACGAGTCGCATGCAAGATCAGTTGCTGAAAAATTACTTATGCATGTTGTTCAGATGGAACCTGTTGAAGGTACAAGCCAATAAAGTGGGAGAAGAATGAGGAGGATGGATTCCACGAGTACAAATGATCAAGAACCATCTCAGTAGATGAAGCATGTGAAACTAGCTATCGTCAAACTTTACAATGAAAACAGGGAGCTGAGACAATATCTAGCGACAAAGGATATTGAAGTGTCAGTTGCACAAGGTCATGAAGGGAACATGATGTGGCTCAAAAGACAGCTCAGAGAGGTGCAAGATACAATCATACAACTGCATGAAGCATAATTGTTTTCAGAATAAAGGTATGCAAATCATTCTAGGGAATATGAAGTGTCCAAGGAGAAAGCTCGTGTAGCTCTCGCCAACAGATAGAAGAAACAAGATTAGTTAAGTTCATTCCTATATCCGCAAATAGAATGAAAATATTGACAGTTTTGAAAGAGATATTTCCCTAAGACATTTTGTCAATTTACCAATGGCCATGACAGTCAGCAGCCACTTGTCACACACATTCCCCCAACAAACGAGCATGCGACGGAAATCAAAGTCGTTACAAAAGATAGTGGGACATTGACAGACACTTGTCTGTTCAGATATCTGATCGAAGGAAATCATTGACACATTACCCTCTCACGACGACACCTGATCGATAATCGAATACACGTGGTGGATTACAAACAGTCATGATGTAGCCATATGTATTTTTTGTTTATTTTTGGAAAAAGCATCATGCGAAGAGTCTTTTAACGCAAAACAGTCAGTTTCCTATTTTTTAGAGATACTAGTTAGAAGAGAAGGGTATCCCAAGCGGTTCCCTCGCCTATATATTTGATATTTTCAATGTAATCCAAGTTGGTTGGAAAAATTAGTATAGACAGCATCTATTGAATGTAATTTGAGTTTGATTGAAACTTAATGCAAAAGTCTTGTAGCTTTGATGAAAAGATTCTAATTGTAGTAATTGGATGTATTGTTTCCTTTATTTGTGTATGTACTTCATGTTCTCTTTATTCATATCTTTTTCTGTCTAAATCGAAATGAATTTTTGAACCTAGGATTCGCCGTGCATTGCCCCTTGTTTGCGCCATTTAGACAAAATGTATCTCCTTTAAAGTTAACTCTGAATTCACCCTCAGCAATTCTCCGAGTTGCTTCCTGTGTTTTCTCCTCACCACACACAATGATTTTAAACTGAAGATTTTTTCTCTCTTATCCTTTATCCTCTCAAGTTCAGTCACCGAGTCATTTGTTTCTATCATTTTATTAAATTGACTCCATAGCCCAAGGTCTTGCTATCTTACGCCAATGAAACCATAACTTATTATGCAAAGGTGTTAAATCTAGCAAAAATATTTAAATCCATATCCCACACTGAGACAGTGTCTCCGGAGAGAGCCCTCTCTAGATCCGAATGGGTAGTTTCAAGTCTCAAAGTTGGTTGAAAAAGTTACCTCTATCATTTGTTTATCAGTCGACCATATTTTCAAAGTGTTAACATTATGGCGTCGTTTCCGAGGACATAATTGAATAATTTTTCCCTAGGAGAACAAATAAATTTACAGTTTTGACCCCTCAAGGTAAGAGAGGGACAAAAATCTACACTGGCTGAAAACCTTTACCCTGGTGACTCCAGTCAAAAAGACCAGTAGCACCAAGTAGCACAATTCGGGAACCTTGGCTCTAAAGATGATCTATACCAGAGAAAATCATGACCCAAACCCTATAGAGCCTGTGTACGACCCCGATAAAATTCTACGTAGGACTAGAGAGCAAGAACTGAAATAGTTCTATTACATGGACATAAGCATGTCCTTACCCAAAGAAAGTGCGCAAAGCATTGACGACCTTGAGTCTGATGCATTATTCAAGAAAAACCTATTCAGATCCAAGTCAGAAACCAGCTTGGATGAGATAGTTTTCGACCAGAAGAGATTCCAAGCCCTGATATCTAATAATATCCCTCAAATCCCCAACCCTCCTAGAGCCATGGTCGCCAGATTCTCCCCCCTCGTTCTGCCAGCCCAACTGCATGATTTGCCCCAAAATTACAGCCAAAGGATCAAGCTCTATGATGCTAAAGGGAATTTTTCATCTCAGAGGCACCTGTATTGGTTTAATGATTCCGTCGACTGAGAGGATGTGTACCATGCAAACGCGAAAATGAGGTTGTTCCTGCAGAGTTTTTCTAGGGAGAGACAAGAAGAACCCCTTGAAATTGTTAATGTAGTACAATAATATTAAGAAGGCACCAGAGGAGACGGTGCAAGAATTCTCAGCCCATTTCATGAAGGTTTATAACTTGATTCCTGCAGAAGTCCAACCACCCCCTGGGGCCACATAGTTTTGATACACTGACTCCTTCGACATCGATTTTGCCTTGTTGTTGAGAGAAACAAGACCAACAAATCTAGACATGATAATAAGCAACATGATTGAAGTTGAGTTAAATATGATGGCGTCAGGGAAGATCAAACATAGATTCAACAAAGGCGATAAGAATCCCCAAGGAGATTCACAACCATCGACATCTCGATCCTCAAATGATAAGTTCGATTTGATGATGAAAACAATAGAGAAGATGATGGAGAGAATGTCCATGAAAAACAGACTTGTTGCTTTAGAAAAATAGGACCCCTAGCCTAGAAATCAAAACCTCAGGAGGAGTCAAGTTCCCCAAATCCAATAGAGGGAGTAAAGAGACTAGGGTGACCATCAGACAAGGCCTCTATTCCAAAACAATTACATGGATGAGGATTTCGATCAAATGTTCAAAGAACAAATGCATTGTTGTGACAAAAAAAACTTGCGTGTGTTTTTAACAAAGAGAGAACATGATCAATACATGAGCCAAAACAATGATTTTGTGCTAGAAACAGATGATGCATGGTTTGGGGAAATAGATGATGCATTGTCCTGGGAGACGAAAGATTTTAGGAAGGGTTACCAGAATGCCATCATGTAGTTTCAGAAGAAATATAACCTCAGGAACAAGGAGGTGCACACTGAATCTCAACAGACAAACCCCATAAGGAAAACTCTGGCAGACACCCCTTTCACAAGTCGATCAAGGCCGAACAACATGACCAAGGATGCGACTGAAAAGGCAAATTCAAAGGAGGAGGCCCTGAAGAAAACACTGGAAGCAAGATGAGAAGCGAGTGGAAAAGAGGTAGAGAAGGTTTGTCCTCCCTTTAACTTTGACCATGAAATGGCCAAGATCAAAATCTTTGTCCCCTTTAACAAACTTATCAGAAAGGGTGAATATTGGGAGAAAATTATGAAAATGATGAAAATGGGAGGGACCCCTGATACTTTGAATGTCTAGGACGATCACCGTGCTATCATGTTTGGTCTGTGTGTTGAGGAGACAAGTGATACTGAGGAAGTCCCTCCATTATACATCAGTATGAAGGTTCATGACATGACCCTACATAATTCCATGCTTGATTTGGTCGCATCACACAACCTCATGCCAAAGGTGATCATGGACGAATTGGGTTTGGACATCACTAGACCCTATAAGGACCTTTTCTCTTTTGATTCGAGGAAAGTCAAGTGCTTGGGTCTCATCAAGGACTTGGTCATGTCATTGGCCCAAATTCCTTCAAAGAACATGGTGATGGATGTGGTCATGGTGGACATACCCCCTAAGTTTGGCATGTTTTTGTCCAGGTCGTGGGTTGCGAAGTTAAAGGGGACCCTGCAAATGGACATGCCATACGTCACCATTCCTATATTTGGCCAAGATAGACGGTTGTAAAAAGAAGAGTTGCTAAAATACATGGTAAGCATCAAGACGCAGCCAAATAACCATACCATATACTCCATTGACACTGAGGTTGGTTCCTCTATATTCTACAACCATCATGACAATCGATGAGGAAACTGACAACCATCATGACAATCGATGAGGAAACCACACATAAAGCAGCAGAGTGTGCCAACCCAAAATACCATGTGGAAAATGAGATATGGAGCATGAGTTTCGATGGCATGGTTAGTAAGGAAGGCGCAGGTGTCGACGTATGGGTAAGCCCCCCTGAGGTGGGTACAAATTTGTGCTCGTACAAGCTCATGTTCGAATGCACAAACAACATGGTCGAGTATGAGGCACTGATTCTGGACCTGAAGGTGTTGAAATAATTAGGCACAGAGAAGATAGCAGTGTGTGGAGACTCTGAACTGGTCATAAACCAGGTCAAAGTCATATATCAGGAAAAACACCCTAGGCTAAGAGCATACAGAATCTCGGCATTGGATCTCCTCGAGAAATTATCAGAGTACGATATGTTAGTTATCCCTAGGGAGAAAAACCAGATTGTTGATGCATTAGCCACCTTGACATCAGTTTTCAAAATCCCAGTCTTCCCTAACTGAAAAATGCGAGATAGAAGTCAGACATAGGCCAATGGTACCTGATAATATTGAACATTGGCAGGTGTTTGAGGATGACAAACAAGTGGAGATATTTCTCCAAATGAGCTATGAGTTTGCTAATATAAACATTGACGATGAATGTTGCTGCGAAGAAGATGGGAGCGTGGATGTGCGTAGTAATGAAGACCCTTTCCAGAACCAAATAGCGGGAAGGGACATACTACAATTGAAGAACATCATCCCAAAGGGACTAGTTTCGTTGGAGAAGTTGTTGACGAAAATGACATGGCTAGAAATCCTAAGATCATTGCAAACGATGAGGATGTCGAAGATTGCAACATTGGGACTAAGGAAAACCCGAAAATAGTCAAATTGTCGAAAACACTCAATTCAGAGGTCAAAAATGACTACATCAATCTCATGAAGGATTTCCCATATGTTTTCTCTTGGAGTTATGATGACTTGAAGGTGTATGACACTAAAGTGATCCAACACGTCATCCCTCTCAAGGGAGACCAGAAGTCGTTCAAACATAAGTTGTGGCAGATAAATCATCTACTACTGTCGCTAATCGAAAAGGAGGTAAAGAAACTCTTCGAAGCTAAAATTATTGTTTCTTTAAGATTTTCTAAGTGGGTGGCCAACTTGGTGTCAGTTAGAAAAAAGAGCGACGAGATAAGACTGTGTGTGGACTTCTGAAACTTAAACAAAGTGTCCCTTAAGGACCACTACCCTCTCCCTAAAATGGACTATATCTTGCAAAAGGTGGTGGGGTCCCAGAAGATGTTATGCTGGACCATTTTTCAAGTTATAATAAAATCATGGTCCACCCATACAACAGAGAAAAAATGACTTCCACAACCCCATGGGGGAATTTCATGTATACCAAGATGCCTTTCTGCTTGATGAAAGTTGGTGCCACTTTCCAGAGGGAAATTGACATAACATTCGTTGATGAAAGGGACACATTATTTGTGATCTATATAGATGACATCATGGTATACTCTGCCTCCGATTAACAACACCTCGAGCATTTGAAGAAATTTTTCCAGAAGTGCACGAAGTTCGGCATATCGATAAATCCAAAGAAATCACATTTCGGGATGGAAGAAGGGACGTTGTTGGGGAACATTATCTTGAAAGAAGGCATTAAGATAGACCCCAATAGGGTTGAAGGAATCATGAAAATCGACACTCCGCGCAGTAAGAAGGAAGTGCAATCCTTCCTCGGAAAAGTAAACTTCTTGAGAAGATTCATCCCAAACCTGGAAGAGATCATAAAGCATATCACATGCATACTCAGAAAGAGGAACGAGACAAAGTTGAACCCGGAAGCTAGGAATTCATTCGAAGATTTCAAGGTAGCATTGACTAGAGCCCTATGCTAGCCTGTCCAGACTTCATGAAACATTTCATCATGTTTTCATTCGCTTCAGAGCATACGATTTTCGCTGTTATTTCCACACTTATCCGTTGCAATTTCCATGAAAGTGAAGACTTTTTTTCGTCACTATATCCACGAACCAGGTGTTTGTGGAAACAACGAAAAAATTAGCTCTCCACATGACATCACCATCAAGATGGGTTAACCCTATGCATCATCGAAATTGGTTCGAAACTTCATCGCAATTATGACAAAAAACTGTGGCAATGTAAAACAAATTGTGGAAAGTTGTGACACAAAAGCATGGCAATAGAGATGAACATTTATGCCAAGACAAAAACTTATGACGCAGATGTTGTATGTGCGATGCAAAAGCGTGGAAAATTGTGATGAAAAACCATGGCAATGTAAAACAATTGTGGAAAGTTGCAATGCCAAAGCGTGGAAATAGCGATGAACATTTATGCCAAGACAAAAACTTACGACGTAGATGTTGTATGTGTGACACAAAAACGTGGCAAATTGCGACAAAAAACCGTGGCAATGTAAAAAAAATTGTGGAAAGTTGCGACACAAAGGTGTGGCAATAGCAACGAAAATTTATGCCAAGACAAAAACTTACGATGCAGATGGTGTATGTGCGATGCAAAACAGTGAAAAATTGCGATGAATAAAAATTGGTTTTGGACGAACTATTGTCGATATTGCGACGCATCCTTTAAGTTTAAAAAAACAAATACACAAGATACGGTATTACCATATTACATTGTAATATGGTATTACCATATTACATTGTAATATGGTATTACCATATTGCAATGTAATATGGTAATACCATATTACATTGTAATATGGTAATACCATATTACATTGTAATATGGTAATGCCATATTACAATGTAGTATGGGATTACCATATTACATTGTAATATGGTAATGCCATATTACAATGTAGTATGGGATTACCATATTACATTGTAATATGTTCATGCCATATTACATTGTAATATGGTAATGCCATATTACAATGTCTCTACTTTCTCAACAAGATGCAAGAAGTTCTTTTTAAAAACAACTTATGATAGCGATTTTTCCTGAGTGGGATGGTGACCTTGGAATTCAAAAAGATAGGAAGTAATTCATTGATGACAAGTGTAGTAGGTGTGCAAGTCCACAAGTGTAGCAGGTGTGCAGGTCCACAGGTGTAGCCGACATTTCTATTGAAAGATGGATGTTAGAAAAAATGTGTAGATATTTTAGATTGAAGAAGATTATAGTAAAAATATATATATGTATATCATCATTCTAGGCTCATTTGAAGTTGCCTACCCCTAAGATTTAGGATTTGAAGATGATCGGCTCTATAACTTAGGTTTAGGGTTTTGACACATGGTTACAACCTTCGCCCTGCAAGGGCTCATGACTCTAAAGGAGGGAGGGATGACAGGAACCTCCTACAACTAGGTAACGATGAATGGCAGCCTGGGAGAGGGATCAAAGCGGCCCACGTTCGAGTCCCCCCCAAATCTACGCTCACAGCTCGTGATGGAAGGAAATTTCAAGGACAAAGAGATGGATGTTGACTCGATTAATCCACCAATACCAGCAACAGTGTCGGTGCCATGGCTACCAGGCAAATGCATCCCACAAGCACCGCAAGCCCCTAAGTACATCATCAGTTCACTACGCATTGAGGAACAAAAGCAATATATGAGGGACTACGCGCTAGTAGGAAAATTCTTAGGGCTCTGGCCCTCAGAACGGGACCTGATTAAATGGATACAACAATGGTCGAAGCCAAAAGGGCATTATGAACTGCAGTTGGGCTCCAAGGGCTTCTTCACCATCATCCTGCACAACTTGGAGGACCGCAACCGTATTTTTTATGGAGGGCCTTACTTCTTCAATTCAGCAGGACTTTTCCTAAGGTTCTGGACAGAGAAGTTCATCCCTGAAAATGAATATTTCTCACATGCACCAGTATGGATCAGACTATACTCCTTACCCCAGGAATTATGGCTGGAGGAGGTTCTGGAAGGTATAGGTAACACCGTTGGGGTTTATGTGAAATCATCGGAGGCCACAAAGAAAAGAAGATATACCTCATATGCATGCATCTATGTATACCTGAACATAGCCAAGCCGCTCCTGGGATCTATAATCCTAGAGTACCACGATGAAGATTGGGTGCAAACCATCAACTACGAACATATTCCATTCAGATGTTGGAAATTTCATGAGCACGGACACCTCTTCAGAGATTTCCCCTTCAATGCTACACACAAAGAAGGGAACACAGATGTCGGCAAAAACAGGGATGGCTTCATTCCAGCATCAGGGAAGAAGAGACAAGTAGGAAGAAAACAGGTAACTCAAACAAACAATAATCCATCCACTAGCAATAAATATGAAATACTACAAGATCAACTAGAGAATCCCTCAGACCCTAAAAACCCCAAAGATTTCCAGAAGGAAAGTGCGGCTCAGCAAACAAGCACAGGGGGTAAAGAACCAATTTAGAAAAAGGATCCAAGAAACTTGACAATATATCCAGATACTAGAATGGATGGCCACATGGAGCAAGAGGACGAAGATGTCAAGATGGATCTTGATGAGCAGGAACTAGCAGGAGTGGACCTGGAGCATCTAGAGCATTCTTATCGACACCAAAAACTGTACACCATACCCCTAGACCAATTGCGGAAAGTACACAAATTTTTCCTCAACTCCTCAACTGGATCCTCATCCAGATCTAGTAAGGGTTTGGGAATACAGGGTAATCATTCAAAGGGTCAGATAAAACCACAGAAAGATGAAAAGAAAAGGGGAAGGAAATCAACAAGCAAGCTTATACAAGAGATCAGTCACTTCATGGTGAACTCTGGTCAAATCCACCTTATCTCGGACATCTTTCCCCCTCTCCCTCACCCCTCTTCCTCATGAATATCATCTCCTGGAATATAAGAGGTCTTAATGGACGTAGCAAGCAAAAGCTGATACGATATATGATTTTGGCAGAAAAACCGAACATCATTCTACTCCAAGAAACAAAATGCACCACTGAGGACATAGATAGGCTCCTCCCCTACTATTGGAAGCAAGGAGAGGCGGTTTCCAAAACATCCACCGGCACGGTAGGAGGCCTAGCTATGCTATGGAACCCCAACACAACCATCTTGGAAAACTTCACCACTACCAATTGGTCCATTAGAGAAAACTACATGCTCATTGGCTCCAATAAACCTGGTTGCCTTACTAATGTCTATGGGCCAGCCAGCCCTGGGGATAAGCAAGCCTTTCTCAGCAACCTCGAGTACCTGTCCACCTTAGTCGATAGCAATGAATGGATTGTTGGGGGAGACTTCAATCTCTTTCGCAACCTGAAGGAAAAAAAAGGAGGCACTCAGCACCTAGATCGGGAAGCCAGTGACTTCAATAGATTTATTGACAATAACAACCTTATAGACCTAGAAACACCCAATGGCACTCACACCTGGACAAACAGAAGAACTAGAACTCATCAAATTGCCTGAAAACTGGATCATTTCCTAATTTTTGAATCCCTCATGCTAGAGGACACGACTCTAGAGTCAATGATTTTAGATTGGTACAGTTCGGATCACTGGCCCATCCAACTTTGGCTAGAAGTGTTAGCCACCCCAAGTCGAAAACCCTTTAGATTCGAACAGTTTTGGCTCAGCCACCCAGATTTTCACAACAAGATCCAGGCTTGGTGGAAAGAGGCAGAGATACCCCATGGCTCCAAAATGGACCATTTCCAACAAAGGCTCAAGAACCTCAAGCAACAACTTAGACTCTGGAACAGGAAAACCTTTGGCAACATCTTTGACTCCCAAAGGCAGCTGAAAGAAAAAATGAGAGTGACGTAGAGATAGATCCAGGAGCAAGGTATTACGGAAGATCTTAAAATCACGGAGGTAGATATTAATCAATGGCTGGAGGCAAGGAAAGCCCAAGAAGAGACTCTCTGGAAGAAAAAATCTCGTGTTCAATGGCTCAAGGAAGGGGATTGAAACACTAAATTCTTTCACAGAACCACCCTTCAACGATGGCATACCAACAAAATCACTCAGTTAACCTCCACCAATGGACAACTTATCCATTCCCACGAGGAACTAGAAAAGGAACTGGTCTCTTTTTACAAGGATCTCCTCACGGAACCCCTAGCAGATAGATCACAAGCCATTTCCAAGATCACGCAGCATATACCCACCCTAATAACTCCATAACAGAACTCCACCCTACTCAGGCCCATTACTATTGAGGTGGTAGATCAAGCACTTTAGAACACCCCCAAAGGCAAGGATCTAGGTCCAGATGGATTCATTAGTGATTTCTTCCACCATTGTTGGGAGATGATCAGGGAAGAGGTCTGGGAAATCATTGAAGACTCTTGATCTTCAGGACAATTCCTCCCAACTCTTAATGTGACTTTCCTTGCACTCATACCCAAGGAGGGGCATATATCTCATCCCACACAGTTCTGGCCCATTGGACTATGCAACGTCATCTACAAACTCCTAACCAAAGTGATTTCTAGAATACTCAAGCCCATCCTACCATGATCATCTCTCCGAAACAATCAGGTTACGTCGAAGGCAGGCAGATCATGGACAACGTCATCTTAGCTCATGAAGTTATCCACTCCTTGCAGAAGACCCGAATGCTAGGTATGATACTTAAACTTGATCTTTCTAAAGCCTTTGACAAGTTAAGTTGGGACTACATGCATGCAATGCTGCTGGCCTTTGGATTCGACCATCTTTGGGTCGAGTGGATTCTAAATCTCACCTCCTTGGCTTTTTTCTCTATCTTGGTCAATGGGGTTCCCTCCCGTCCTTTTTCTCCCTCTAGGGGAATCAGACAAGGAGACCCACTGTCCCCTTTCCTTTTCATTATCATGGCTGAGGGCCTCAGCCGTTCCATTCATGCATCCATAGCAAGCAACTCGCTGATGGGTCTACCTCTACATGGTATCTCCCCCCCAATCTCTCATAGCCAATTTGTTGATGATACCCTAATGATGGGCTCCCCCACAGTTAAAGAATCCCACTCTTTCCTCTCGATCCTTCAATCTTTCTTTGAGGCCTTAGGACTAAAATTCAATAAAGACAAATCCTATATCTTCTTCTTCAACACGCCTACTCCAATCCAAAACAATATCCCTATCACCCTAGGATTCACAAGAAGCTCCCTTCCATCCAAATACCTTGGCATTCCCCTGCTAGAAAATGCCCTCAAAAACTCCTCTTGGGAGCATCTCCTCTCCTCCTTTAAATTCTTTCTTCCTGGACCTACAGAGCCCTAAACTTTCCTAGCCACCTCATTCTTCTCAAATCTGTGCTTCAAGCCCTTCCAATCTACACCTTCTCGGCACTGGCTGCCCCAAATTTTGTCCTTACAACCATAAGGAATTTGCAGAGGAACTTCCTATGGCAGGGACTCAATACAGGTAAAAAAATTGCACTGATCAGCTAGGAAAAACTTTGCAAGCCCAAAACTTAGGGAGGACTTGGAATAAGGGACCCCTCAATCATGAACAAAGTCCTTAGTGCTAAGATCTAGTGGTGATGGCTAAAAAGACCCAATGACTTATGGGCTAAGCTATGGAGAGGAAAAAATGCACCCAATATGGCGGAAAGAAACTTGATCAGGTGGAATGGGGAAAACCATGGATCTTTAATTTGGGCTGCAACTAAGCAAAACCAGCATCTGGTAATGAATCACACTTTTTGGGAAATTCAGAATGGGAAAACAACCCTCTTCTGCAGGGATTCGTGGCAGCAGTGGCCAACTCTAGACTAGGAAGAATGGGTTGACAATATTAGCATACTAGCTACTCAGGCGGGACTAACAAAGGTAGTAGACTACTGGAAAGACGACCCAACAAACACCACCTGGAGATGTTGGAATTTAAATAAGGAGCACTTGAATATAGAGGCACATGTGGACCTAAAACCCTGGTATGAGGAATTGAGCAAACGAAAAAATCCCACTCTTATCGGAGAAGACATTCTATGATGGGGATACATGCCAAGGGGTACCTTCAGCACAAAAGAGGCCTATGCCATCAAGACTCACTCTGACCCTGAACACATAGGAAGAGTGTGGAGAAAAATTTGGGCCCTAAAACACTAGCCAAAAATTTCCCTCTTCCTCTGGTTTGTCACTCATTCGAGCATCCTCACCTGGGATAACCTTTCAAAATGGGGGTTTGTTGGGCCATCTATCTTCATGCTCTGTGGAGAAGAATTTGAAACCATGAACCATCTCCTCAATACCTGCTCCTACACAGCTCAAGTCTAGGACCAAAGCACACAAATCATGCGCACCTCAAACCACAAACAAGACAGCATCATCGACACTATTACAGACTAGAGAGACCAGGCTTTTCAATCACCCCTTCTTAACCGTATCTGGCAAATACTTCCAGGCTTCATACTCTAGCAAATCTAGAAGGAAAGAAATAGGAGTATCTTCAGAAATACCCAGCTCCCTTGGCAACATTGCTGGAACCAATGCCGCGTCAGTATCTTGGAAACTATCAGCCTCCATTATTGGTTTGCACAGGATCTGACGGGAACATCTTCTGAACTTACTATCCTTTAGTATTGGAAAATCCCTCTTGCTCAGAACCCACCCCCTTCCCCCTTCTCACTACCTCTTCAAAGAATCCCCTCAATTTGGACTCCCCCTGAGGAGGGCTTCATCAAACTCAATTTCGATGGAGCCTCCAAAGGGAACCCGGGTGCAGCAGGTTATGGAGTGGTTTACCAAAATCATCAAGGACACATCCTTCTCATCAACACAGGCAACCTAGGCCACACCACGAACAATGTTGCTGAGATTTGGGGGCTCACCAGAGGATTGCAACTATCAAAGGAACACAACTACAATAAGTTGATCGTAGAAGGGGACTCCCTCGTCATCATCAAACTCTTCAGGATAATTCTAAATAGAGCTGACCCGGATCGAATTTCACCCTGCTGGAGACTCTCTCATGGACTAAAAACAATTGTGAATCTCCTGTAGCCCAATCAGGCCTTCATACCATCTCACATTAGAAGGAAGGCCAATCAAATAGCAAATGACTTGGAAAACTTGGGAATGGATTGGAACAGATGAGAACTCCTGTGCCAAGCATCCCTCAATTCACAACATCCCATGCTCCATCACTGTAAGCATAAAGCCACAGTAGCGGATAAGCCCCCAGATCGGGTGTTGGTGCGGGCCACATGGCATCAGGAGGAGGCACACATAGGCTAGTGTGGAGAGAGCCACGTGACGGATTCGTGCCAATCACAGTCACCACACCTGTGCATTTAATCCCTTCTACGACATTCGAGGTGCCATTAATCCTGGTGCGCTTCCGGTCTCTGGATGTCATTTTGATGGGCGATTTCATTAATACTTTGCATGTGGCTCAGACTTCATCTCCACCGGCTGAGCAGACATGGTCCATTCTAGCTTACCTCTTCCTTGCACTCTCCTGCTATGCTTCAAACCCTTCTTACCTGTACCTTGGTGCTCTCCTGCAACTGGTTATTCTCCCAGCCTCTCCACTCACCTGGGGTTTCTCTCGCAGGCCAACCATTTCTCCTACACAGTCAGCATGCCTAGGCAAAGAGGTAGGCCAAGAAGGGACTCGTCCTGGACTCCATCTAGGCTACGAGTGCATGTACCTCACCCTGGTTCTCATTTCGGCTTCGGACGCCTATCCCCCTCACAATATTTGTTGTCCTCGCATTCCTCGCACTCATCGCACTCTTCGCAACCTAAATTGGAACCACTCGCCACCTCTTCCAGGCTTGAAGGTTTGTTTCTCACGTATAGTTCGGTCGGCTTACCCTCAGAGCCCTTCCTGGACAGAGCCTCCACTTCTCGGGCACCTCTTGAAGCACCTCCACTTCCCCTGGCCATCGTACCTTTGCTAGTTTCTGAAAATTTTCACTTCCACCCACCCTTTGGGGTGCCACCATTTCCACATTCTATCTTCGACTCTATCCTAGATGAGCAGATGCAGGACAGCATGGACATTCTATATGGGTTGGTCTTTGACCTCCGACAGGGAGTGGATGATATACAATTCTGGCTGCAGCAACTAGATGGGAAAGCCTCTACACTCCTCCACATCCTATCCACCTTCCAGAGAGCAGCAGTGCAAGCTGAGCACATCCCAACAGAAATGTTTGGTCAGGGCAAACAAGAGCTTCCAGCGGAGGGTGGCAACCTGGGGCAGGTCATGCAAGTGGATGGGGAGGAAGAAACAGTGGTGGATAATACGGATGCTGACGCGCAGATGGAATGGAAAGGAACACCTGTCAAAGAAGAGCTCTGGAACGAGGCCACCCATGCCACCTGGCCGGAATATAAGCCAAATGTATGACCCCTATGGGGACTCTACTTTAGTCTTAGTCTATTACTCTCAGTTATGTTTATAGTTTTACTAGTTTGATAGGCATGTAGACCTTAACACCAGCTGGTTGAACTGATTTCCCCTTGGGGCAGTTCAGTTACTACAACCTGGCCATTCTAAACATTCTGCAACTCTGGTTTTGTTTTTGGAGGCTCTTTATACTTTAATGAAATACTCTTACTTACAATATATATATATATATATATATATATATATATATATATATATATCCTCTACAAATAATCAAGGCACTAATCAACCAAATATTGGAAGCATGTTTTATCATGAAGTTGGATGCGAAGTAAGCATACCAATATGGAAATATACACAAAGAATAATTTGGAATATTACTTTCAAGAAAACACATGGATTTCATGATCATGAGTGAGTCATTATGCAATTTATATTACACAATACTATGACAACACTTCTAAGATTGATGGATGATATCTTAAGACCATTTCTCGAACACCTTTATTGTAGCCTCCTTGGATGATATTTTGACTTTTAGCGAGATTTGGGAAGATCATTTGAAACATTTGGAGATGATATTTTTAACCCTTCAACACAATTATTTTCAAGCCAACATGAAGAAATGTGAGCTTGGAAAAAAATTATTGCTGTGTATGGATTTTGTGGTTAGAGGATGTGAATTTTGTATTGACCTAAGAAATATAAAATTCGTTGTAAATTGGTTGATCCCAGATAATTTAATTGAACCAAGGTAATTCATGGGGTTAGCAAATTATTTAGGAATGAAGTGTCTCTTCAATGCACATTAGAAAAGGCAAGTAGAACCTTTCAATTCATTGCAATTGAAAACCAAGTAACTGAAGCTTTGACATGAAAGAATTGTAATGCATCAATATTAAATCTAATGAAACTTTCAATTTCATTTGAAATCAAAGAAAATGTCGCCTGATACATAATGGGGGAACCTTTGATAAAATGAAGGATTTGGATAACATAACACTTGAAACTTGTGTTGGTGCAATCATAATATACCCCAAATAAGATATGGAATTGTACATCATAGTTTAGGCATTGAAGTACTACATGAATTATTTGTTGGGAAAACAAACAAAAAAATCACTCAAATCATAAGCTTTTATAATCCTTGTTAATTGATCCATGTCACAACAAATCCCCGACTTCATGTGAATGGTATCCTGCAACATTTTGATTCGGTAATCAAGTATGATAAATATATACAAAACCACATGGTCAATTTCCTTTAAGACCTTTTGGTTTTTATTTGACCATAGCTCTAAAGTTAAACTCTTATGTACTTGAATAATATAAGGGAATACCTACATCTAGCTCAAATTTTGGCAAATGGTTAAAACCTTACAAAACTTGTATAGATATGCATGTCTAGAGTCTTTGAGATGATTGTAGGCTTGAAGGAGGATTAAAGTATAAATTTCATAATTTTGTTGTTTAGAAAGGAGAGCCAAGAATAAGCTCATGTGGGAAGCTTGAAGATGTAAAGTCAATATACATTTTAGAGTAAACAAGACTAAATATTATGGTAGTTTTTATACCATGTTGAACCATAAAAACAAGATGTAATTATCTTCTTCACTCATGTAAAGGTGCATTTTGGAATATCTACATTTATCATGTGTAGTAGATATAATAGAATCTCAAGAAACTTTTAATCTACACTCTAGATGATAATGGATATAAGTTGAAGAGAAGTGTCTCCTTTATTTACAATTGCATGGGTATCCCAAGGATATAAATCAAACATTGGTTCATTTTTTGTGAGGCTATAACATCCCAATATTTGGGAAGATTGTTTTTC
>ML809225.1:226669-247159 GCA_009831015.1 Picea engelmannii
CTTGGTGTAGAGTAACAATGGGCATTGTTGCCCTGGATTGTTGACTATATAATCCCCTGGACCCCTAGATGCAAAGAAAACAACAAGTGGGAGAATGTTGGGTATGTGTTATATTCTTTGCATGTGTGTGTGTGTGGGTGCGTTAGATACGACAACTGCGTCTGACGATCCCTTCACCTAGAGCTCTGTCGTGTGCGCCAGCACTTTCCTAGGGGGGTCCCAGGGGGGGTTTGGTATTCCCCCCCCCCCTTGGTTACACGCAGCATTCAGCACTGGGCAGTAGCCCGAGGCCGACAGGGTTCAGGGCAGTGCCTTGAAATTTTTTTTTGGCGGTTTTTTGCTATTTTTAGCGGATTTTGCTATTTTTAGTTGATTTGTAAATTAATCCCGAATTAAGGGATTAGGGTTTTGGTATCTACGGAATACCTAAAAACATTGTATATATTGTATGGTGAATAGTAAAATTCGATATAATGAAAATAACAAAGGTTTTCCCGGTTGAGGGTTTCCGGTAAAAATCTCTGTGTACTTTGTGTATGAGCCATTGATTAATTTTTGTATTTCTTAAGAATCTATATGCATTGATTTACTTCGCAGGTTTAAAACTTACAGATAGTGGATGTTTAAATCATATGACATGAGATCGAGACACATTCCTTAGTATGAGAAGGAAACAAAAAGGAAGAGTTATTTTTGGAGATGATGTCTCTGCCAAGATACTTGGAAAGGGTACAGTCATTCTGAGAAATAATAGAGATAAAGTGGAAAATGTGTTATTAGTTGAAAATACGAAGGCTAATCTCCTCATTGTGTGACAAACATGTGATCAAGGACACATACTCATATTTGACTCACAAAAATGTGAAATTAGAAAAGAAGACTCAGGAAAATTAGTGGTTGTTGCACCCAGGACACCAAACGATGTATATATATTAAACATAGAAGAAGAAGAAAAATGTTGCATGAGACAAATAGACGAAAGTTGGTTGTGGCACAGAAGAATGGGACACATAGGTTTTGATGATTTGATAAAATTTAGTAAAAAAGAAGTTGTGAAAGATATGCCAAAGATTATTAAACCCTCAAACTATGTTTGTAAGCACTGCCAACATGGAAAGAAAAAAAATTAATATTTAAGACAAAAGAATACTCTATATCAAAACCATTAGAGCTTGTTCATATTGAACTCTCTATACCAACAAGAACTAAAAGTGTACAAGGTGAACACTACTTCATTTTATTTATTGATGACTATACAAAAATGACCTAGGTATCCTTTCTCAAAGAGAAATCAGAAGCATTAGAAAAATTTAAAGTCTTCAAAGCACATGTTGAAAATGAGAATGATCTCAAATCAAATGCCTAAGATCATAAAATGGAGGGGAATTCACCTCAAATGAATTCAACAAGTTTTGTGAAACTCATGGAATTAAAAGACACTTTTCAGCTCCAAGAACTCCTCAACAAAATGGAGTTGCTAAGAGGAAAAATATAATTGTTCAAGAAGCAGCCAGAACACAGTTAAATGAAGCCAAACTACTAGATATATATTGGAGAGAAAGAATATATATAATAGTGTACATACTTAATAGAACACAACTTAGAGTTAATCATGATAAAACACCATATGAGTTGTCATTTGGCAGACCAGCATCAGTCAAACACTTCAGAGTCTTTGGAAGAAAATGTTATATTAAGAGAGATGATGATAATTGTTGGAAATAGACCAAAGAGGAAGGAAAGGCTATTTTGGGAAGGAAGGCATGCACGAGGAAAGTGACAGATGGAAGGAAGAGAATCATGCGCGCATTCATGGAAGACGTAACGATGTTAGGGTTAGGGTTTTTGTAATACATTGTAATGGCTGGTGATCTAGAAACGTATAAATATAGATACCTAGGTCTCATAGAGAAAGGGTGAGGTGTATATAGAGGATATTGAGGAGGAGTCTTGTTTTGATAGCTACTTGTAATATTTTTCTATATGACCTAATTTTGTAAGCTATTGAGATAGAGAGGGATAAGGAGGGTAGATATCAAGGGTTAGATTGCAGATTGAGGATTATGGTGTGATCTAGTCCACCTCATAATAGATCTCGACTCGACCAAGAGGAGTTTTAAATCATGTGGCGTTGTAGTTTTGGAACTGCCATAATAGAAGAGCTTAAGTTCCATATATTTATGGGTGTAGCTCAGGAGGGGGTGAAACACAGTAAAACCTGTGTTATGTGATGGAATGCATGTGTTTCTTTATTTTTTTTAAGTAGATAATTACATGTTAAATGAATGGGTTGGTTATATTACATGCATAATCATGAATGACAGTATATTTATTTAATAATTTAAATATAACTCTCAAAGCACATTTCTCAGATCTCCACTCAATCCTAGACTGCAAACACCTGATTATTACAGTCACCCATTAACACTATCTCAAGTGAGACTGTGCAGTGCACTCTGTGCACTGTATTTCCTTCTGGTTTACTAGGAGGGACAATAGTTTTAGAGGCTTTTTTGGCACCCCAATAGACATGAACCCTAGGTCAATCATGTTAAATACATAAATTCAGATAGATAAACCAACAAATGGTTACATTGTCTTCAGCTGGAACAATATAGGATTAAGTAGATGGGATCTTTTGAAAATCTATAAGATCTGTGGAAGCTAGGTCAAGAGAATACTAAATAAGATGATGAGAAGGTGAGAATGTGTTGATATAAGGGAATGTTGAGGCCGTGGAATCCCACAAAAGAAGATACCAAAAGCTAGTTGAAGACAAAGAAGTTGTAGTTTGCGTAGAACAATAACAGAAACCCTAGAATAACACTGCACAAATATCTTGAGAAATACCTGTTTACTGATCTGCATGAAGTATTTTTCTATGAGTTTCCACATATATTGCAGGAGTATATATTGAGGTTGAAGGATAACCATGCAATAAACTGGATCCAACAATTAGAGTGGACCTCAATTCAGATTGAGCAGTTACAGCAGGTGAATAACAAATTCACCCGCGCAATAGATTTTTGGCTCGACAATATTGTAGCAGGATTTATAACAGAATTTGTAGTAAATACAGTGAAGTTGTACAACACAGCAGAAAAATATTTTCTACATGGTCCTCAAGGAAGGTACATTATATCATTGTATAATTCTATTAAGATACTTCTATATAAAAAATGTGTAATGACAATGGAGTCAGATAGCTAAACTTCCTTGCATGCATGGGGGAAGGGGGGAAGCACTGACAGAAAGAGGATAAATGGAAAGAGAAGTGGATAACGGAAAGAAGGAGGAACCCTTGGACCCAATCATGATGGACGATGACCAAATCAAGCGGATCGTGGCGACAGCTGAAAAGATGCGCAGTGGAGTACCCTACCAATACAAGGTGCACACAAAGAAGAGATCTGTAGCCACAAGGGAAGTTTTGGCAAGTGATGAAGAAGAGGTAGAGGATCTATGGGTTGTGCAGTAGATTGAAGAAATCATGCACGCAACATATGACAGAAATATGAGAGGCTCAATAGTGGGAAGAGAAGGAAGCAATCCTATCCATATTAATTTCAGGGTGGAACCCATAAACCCATGTGCGACTAATACACCAAAAAGAACACCATCGTTTAGACAATAGAATTTCGAGAGAAGAAAGATAGCAGGAAGTACATCTACACAAGGAAAAAAAATTGGAGGATCTAATTCAAGAAGCACTAGTCAAGTATCTACATAGCGCAGAGGTATTGGTTCAACATTGAGGATGGCAGGACAGGATCCCACCATCAGGTTACCAGAATTCAAAGGAGAAGTGTCGGAGGACCCGAAAAAAAAATTGTTTATCTGTGAGAATATTTGGGAAGAAAAAAAGATCACATATGAAGATACTAAACTTGCACAGCTAGTGATTACACTAAGGGATCGTGTACTGGATTGGTATATGAGTTTAGCTACAAACAATCCACCATGGACAACCAGAACAATTGTGAACATCAAGAAAATGTTGATAAATGAGTTTCATAAGCCAAGTTCATAGGATCAATACATGAACGAGATGATAGAAATTAGACAGAAACCAGGAGAATTTGTATGGGAAATTGACCAGAGATTCAAGAGACTGAAAGGAAAGTTGAAATATCTCATGACCAATATGCAACATAGGCACATGTTCGTCAATTCACTACTACCACACTTAAAATATCCATTGTGACAACAGAAGTTTCCAACACAGGAAGAGCCTCTGCAAGAAGCCCTGCAACTGGAGGAAAACCAATATCAGTAGACAAATCCATCCATCAAAGAGATGAAGGAGGATTTGAAGAACTTAACACTCTAGCTAAACCAAAACAAAAGTAAGGACAAACAAGAAGTCGTTTGATGTACCACATGCAGGACAAAAGGACACCACAAAAATGAATGTCCAGCATTCACGCAATACATGTCAGCAGGAATGCCAAATTTGTTACCAACAGGAGGACTAGGGTGTGAAATCTATAAAAACCCATGCCATGATCCATATAACTACCCAATGATGCATAAACATTGGACAGTCCCAAAGAGTTCATATTCCAACTTTTACAAGTCAGTGAGCCATGATGACAAAGACTATAGAACTATGGAATTGATGTGAGAGAGGACATCAGATGCATATAGGTTGCAGGGAAAAATGTTTATTGGGAAATCTGCACCACAGTTTAACCAATTTCCAGCCCCATACAACACTACGCAGCAGCAATATAATACTATGCAACAACCATATAATACCGCGCAGCCACAATACAACACAGCGCAACCTCAATACAATACCACGTAGTACAATCAAGCACCTCTGTATAACGCGTCAAGGGGAGATTGATATGGATAAATAGGTGGAGGATGATCAAGAAGAGGTAGAGGACCAGGGGTATGTCACAACTATCAACAAGAAAGACACTATGCAAGAGAATGTCCACTTCCACGAGCGACTTGCATGTATTGTCGCACATCGGATCATGACACAGAAGAATTTCCGGCGTTACTAGAAAAGATCCAAGAAAAGAGGAATGAGAAAAACTAGAATGTTCAATGTATTTTAGCTGAAGCAAAGGATGAAGGATGAAGCATCAACATATTCACATGCAAAGGAACTAAAACAAGAAATGACACAGCCCATCAAGAGCCAGCACATCACCAATGGCTAAAGAAGAATGTCGAACCAAGGAGATAGTTTGACACGTAAAACAAGAAGGAAACATTTAAGCAATCCAGACAAGAATTATTGAAGAAAGACACCACATCAACTTCAACTGTGCAACAGAGCAAGGAAGAGCCAAAGTACAAGATGCCTCCATCGTTGGATCATAATAAAGAAACACAACCCCTGGTACAAGTAAGTACAATCAAAGGATTTTTGCAATTATGCCTGAAAATATTGAATGATCCACCCTCTTTCAAAATATTGAAAAATATATTAGAAAGATGTAGCATAGAGGCCGAAGGAAAAATAGAACAAAAAATAGTCAATCACCTACATACAAGGAGAATAACAAGTAGGGAGTTCAGGTTGAATACCAACATCGGAGATTTCAACATGGGATACATCATATTGGATCTAGGATCTAAAGTCAATGTATTACCCAAGAAGACATGGCAATGTATGGGAGAGCCCATATTAGGATATTCACATGTTCAGTTGAAACTAGAAAACCAACACAGAGTTCTACCAATTGGAAGATTAAAAGGAGTGACAGTAGACCTGGATGGACTGTGCACTAAAGTAGACTTGGAAGTGATGGAAATAGTGGATGGCACAACACCATATCCAACATTGCTCAGCTTGGATTGGACGTTTTATAACCAGGCCATAATCTATTTAAAGACATGAAAAATGACATTTGAGTCAGGAGAATACAGGGTCATTGTGCCATTAGACCCATCGGAAGGGGAGAGGTTTGTAGAGCCTACTTGCTTAGACTTGGGGGAAATCATCCAGTTGTACAGAACAACTGCGCACGATGAGGATTACGTAAACCCAACTGTATATGGGATACTCAGTTGGTGGAGCATTACTTCATGTGTGACAGACTTAGATAGAGGTTTAGAAAACTAGCAACATAGGCTACATGAAAATTCCACAAGAAAATGTGCAAGAATAAACCGCGGAGTAAGATAGGTAGGTACGGAGATAAGGGAACCACCCAGTTTCCATGGGGTAAACGATCTAGAATCATTCTTGACATGTTATGAATATGAAGTGTTACAAAATCAAAGACTCTTAGCACTCTATATAGCACTCAAGGCCACACCTGCAAGATGGTGGGGCACACACAAAGAAACAATAAAGTGTTGGTATTAATGTAAGCAGTTACTGTGCATAAGGTTTGGCACAAAACGGAGAAGCAACCAATAGCAGAAGTATGATGGATAGGGGGCACTAGTGGAACACTTGGATAAGTGCAGAGCATTGTGGAAAACGACATTCCCTGAGGAATGGCCTCATCATTTTGTACATACCTTAGAATGCATACTGGAAAATTGGTATACAAACCAGTAACTGCGTAGAGGAACTTCGAACTGGGTGGTATTGCAACAGAATTTTATAGTCACTTTCTCATTCAAGCATGAGAATCCCAACATAGATACAACACTTAAGCAGATAAGAGGGGTGATATTCATTAAGGAACCAAAAGTCAAACTCATAACAGAGGAACAACAGCGGAACAGACAGACATTGAAAGAATTGTTGTCATGATGTGTCGAAAGAAGCACCAAATGAAGATGATCTGTGCGATATTCAGATCGAGGAAGAGAAAGGTGAAAGAGAAGTGGAAGGTCCACCTCTAGAATAAAAATTAATTGTTGCGTCGATCAAGGTGAAGAAATTCAACATTGGTACAGTTGAGAAACCCAAAATGGCCAGCATTGGATACTACTGGGATGAGCGAACAATAGAAATAATAATAGAGTTATTGTGCGAGTACAATGATCTGTTCCCCACAACATTTATAGAAATGAAAGGCATAGCAAGAGAGCTAGGAGAAATGAATATACCACTTAGAGCTAAAGCAAGATTGATCAAACAACGACCATACAAACTAAACCCAATATATAAGCATAAAGTTAAATTTGAGATCGACAGGATGCTCGAAGACAAAATCATAGAACCTATGGAAAAATCAGAAAGGATAAGCCCGATGGCAGTTCAGGAGAAAAAACATGGGATAATAATATGTGTCGACTTGAGGAAGTTGAACGATGAATGCCTACATGACTTGTTCCCTACAATGTTCATGGATGAAGTGTTGCATAGCGTAGGAGGACACGAAGTTTACTCATTCACTGATGGACTCTCAGAATACCATAAGATCAAGATAGCACATGAAGACAGATACAAGACCATGTTTTCTACAGAATGGGGATCCTACCAGTACACATCCATGTTGTTTGGACCGACGAATGCGCCAACAATATTTTCCAGAGTAGTCATCTCTACATTTAAGGAATGTATCCACAAGTTTCTATAAGTATACTTGGATGATTGGACAGTCTATAGTCTATTGAAAGACCATGTAGAGGTCTTGCGGTGGATGTTAGAAAGTTGCAGGTAGTGCCAGATATCACTAAACATCAAGAAGTGCATCTTCGAAACACCATTTGGGATACTATTGGGTCATATAGTATGCAAGCAAGGTTTACTAGTAGACCCTACAAAGATTGCAGTAATTGTTAACTTGCCACCACCAAAAATAGTCTGTCAACTAAGAGAAACATTAGGACACATAGGATACTACATAAAATTTATCAAAGGGTATGTGCAGATCACCGCGCCATTGGAGAAGTTGTTAAGGAAAGATACAAAATTTCAATGGTGTTAGCACCACCATTTTCCTTTCAATTAGAGTCGGTTTTAGTCGAGTTATGGCCCATATGTCAAAACATGTGAAGTCCAGTATGAAACAATGAAGGGGTCAAATTCAACAAGTGGTTGGTTGGCCCTTGGAAATGGGAAGGGATGTCAAATTTGAAACATGCATAAATGGTACGGGTATGTTGTTCCCAGAGAGTTGGGTCTTATTAAAAGGTAGTCTCTACATGCCCAGGTTGATTCAAGTAGTTAATGGAATTCATGTTGGCAAGTGCGATAACTATTATTAGTTCATCATGAAGGTTGAGGAAATGAAAAATTGTGGTGTTCATATCATGTATGCCTTGCATCCCTTATCGCCTGTACTTTACACATAGGGATGTGTTATGGAAAACATGCAATTCGATTCGAAACATCAATTCGCCATGAATTCAGTGTTATTTTTCATGATTCCTCCTTCCACTCGATCTAATATAAATTTCATATGCTCTACACCCATTTTATTCATGAAACCAGGTCCACGCATTGTTTGTAATTTTGCTCGCAAGCCCGGGTTGATCGAATTTTCCGCCCTATGCATTTGTCGGGTACACTATGCGCAGGATGAAAACTGGTCATGCCATGGAAACCTCCCAAAACATAAGGAAGGGAAATCAAAGTGGAATAATCATTAGGCTCGAGCCCCAAAGTGACTGGGATTCATTATCACTCACGACAGGAATCCCCAAGGATACAAATGGAGTTTTCCCTTTATTCGCAAAAAATATGATATCACATCGCGTGAAATCTGGAGTGGAAAGACCTGCATAGGAAGGAAATACATTAGAAGCCATTTCTCCCCAAAAACAAATACCTTGGAGAAGGGGCAGGCCAAAGAATAATAAGGAAAATGTTGAAACCCGAATCCCAGACGATTCGCGCGGAAGATCGATTGCTGAAACATTACTTATGTGCATTGTTTGGATAGAACCTGTTGAAGGTACAAGCCAATAAAGTGGGAGAAGAATGATTAGGATGGATGTCGCGAGTACAAATGATCAATAACCATCTCAGCAGTTGAAGCATGTGAAACTAGCTATCGTCGAACTTTACCATGAAAACAAGAAGTTGAGACAACAACTAGCGACAAAGGCTATTGAAGTGTCAACTACACAAGGTTGTGAAGGGAACATGATTTGGCTCAAAAGAAAGATCATAGAGGTGTAGGATACAATCATACAACTGTGTGAAGCACAATGGTGTCAGATGAAAGGTATGAAAATCATTCTAGGGAATATGAAGCGATCAAGGAGAAATCTCGTGCATCTTTTCCCAGCGGACAGAAGAAACAAGATTAGCTGAGTTCGTTCCTGTATCCGCAAATAGAATGAAAATCTTGATATTTTTGAAAGAGACATTTCCCTAAGACATTTTTTCATTTTACCAACATCCATGATAGTCAGCAGCCACTTGTTGTGCACATTCCCCCAACAAACAAGCACGCAACGGAACTCAAAGTCATTACAGCAGATAGAGGGACTCTGACAGACATGTGTTCGTTCAGATATCTGATCGAAGGAAAGAATTGACACATTACCCTCTCACGATGAGACCGGATCAATAATTGAATCCACGTTGTGGATTACAAAGAGTCATGATGTAGCCAGATGTATTTGTTGTCTATTTTTGGAAAAAGCGTCATGCAAAGAGCCTTTTAATGCAAAATAGTCAGTTTCCTATTTTTTAGAGATATTAGTTAGAAGAGAAGGGTATCCCAAGCGGTGCCCTCGCCTATATATTTGATCTTTTCAATGTAAGTCAGGTTGGTTGGAAAAATTTTTATAGACAACGTCTATTGAATGTAATTTGAGTTTGATCAAAACTTAATGAAAAAGTCTTGTAGCTTTGATGAAAAGATTCTAATTGTAGAAATTGGATGTATTATTTCCTTTCTTTGCATACCTACTTCCTGTTCTCTTTATGCATATATTTTTATGTCTTAATGGGAACGAATTTTCAAACCTGGGATTCGTCACGCAGTGCCCCTTGTTCGTGCCATTTAGAAAAAACTATTTCTTTACAATTAACTTCTAATTCACCCTCAGCAGTGCTCTGAGTTGCTTCATGTGTTTTCTCCTCACCACACACAACGATTTTAAACTGAAGATTGTTGCTCTCTTAGCCTTTATTCTCTCAAGTTTAGTCACCAAGTCATTTGTTTCTATCATTTTCTTAAATTGACTCCATAGCCGGAGGTCTTGCTATTTTGCGCCAATGAAACCAAAACTTATTATGAAAAGGTGTTAAATCTAGCAAAAATATTTAAAGCCATATCCCATGCTGAGACAATGTCTCTTGAGAGAGCCCTCTCCAGATCTAAAAGGCTAGTTTCAGATCTCAAAGTTGGTTGAAAAAGTTACCTCTGTTGTCTACTTATCAGTCGACCATATTTACAAAGTGTTAACATTCTGGCGTCATTGTCGAGGACAGAATTGAATAAATTTTCCCTGGGAGAACGAATAAAGTTACAGTTTTCACCCCTAAGGGTAATAGAGGGAAAAACATCTACATTGGCTGAAAAACTTTACCCTGGAAACTCCAATAAAAAAGACCAATAGCACCAAGTAGCGCAGTTCAGGAACCTTAGATCCAACAACGATCTATACCAGAGAAAATCCTAACCTAAACCCTACAGAGCCTGTGTACGACCCTGAGAAAATTCTATGCAGGACTACAAAGAAAGCGTCAGACCAGTTCTATTACCTGGACAAAAGCCTGTCCTTACCCAAATATGGCATGAAAAGCATTGACAAACTTGAGTTTGATGCATTATTCGAGAAAACCATGTTCAATTCTAAGTCAGAAACCAACTTGGATGAGATAGTTTTCGACCAGAAGAGATTCCAAGCCCTAATATCTAATAATATCCCTCATATCCCCAACCCTCCTAGAGCCATGGTCGCCAGATTATCCCCCCTCGTTCTATCAGCCCAACTGAATGATTTACCCCAAATTTACAACCAGAGGATCAAGCTCTACGATGCTAAAGGAAATATTTCAGCCCAGAGGCACCTGGATTGGTTCAATGATTTCATTGATCGAGACGAGGTGGACCATGAAGACACGAAAATGAGGTTGTTCACGTAGATTTTTTCATAGGAGGTGAGGAAATGGTTCAAATCCATCCCGGCTGCGAGCATTAGAGACTTCTACATGTTCGATACATATTTCATTACTAGATTGGGAGACAATAAGAACCCCTTGCAACTGTTAACATAGTAAAATAATATGAAGAAGGCACCAGAGGAGACAGTGTAATAATTCTCATCCCATTTCATGAAGGTTTATAACTCGATTCCTCTAGAATTACAACCACCCCCCGGGGCCACGCAATTGTGATATGTTGACTCCTTTGACATCGATTTTTCCTTGTTGTTGAGAGAAAGAAGATCAGCAAATCTAGACACGATAATGAGAAACGTGATCGAAGTCGAGGTAAATATGATGGTGTCAGGGAAGATCAAACAAAGATTCAACATAGGTGATAAGAAACCCCAAGGAGATGCACATCCATCAACATCTAGGTCCTCAGACGATAAGTTCAATTTGATGATGAAAACGATGGAGAAGTTGATGGAGAGAATGTCTGTGGGAAACAAACTTGTCGCCTAATAACAACAGGACCCCTAGCCTAGAAATCAAAACCTCAGGAGGGGTCAAGTTCCCCAAATCCAACAGAGGGAGCAGAGAGACTAGGGTGACCAGCAGATAAGGCCTTTGTTCCAGAACAATTACGTGAATGAGGATTTCGATCAAATGTTCGAAGAACAAATGCATTGTTGTGACGAAAAAAACCCACACGTGTTTTTAACGAAGAGCGAACATGATAAATACATGATCCAAAATGATGACTTTATGCTAGAGACAGATGATGCATGGTTTGGGGAAATAGATGATGTGTTGTCCTGGGAGACAGAAGAGTTCAGGAAGGTTTACCAAAACACCATCATGCAGTTTCAAAAGAAATATAACCTCAGGAACAAGGAGGTGCACACTAAATCTCAACACACAAACCCCATAAGGAAAACTTCAATGGACACCCCTTTCACAAACCAATTGAGGTTGGACAACACGACCAAGGATGCGACTGAAAAGGCAAAGTCAAAGGAGGAGGCCCTGAAGAAAACACCGGAAGAAAGCCGAGAAGGGAGTGGAAAAGAGGTAGAGAAGGCTTTTGCTCCCTTTAACTTTGACCATGAAATGGCCAAGATCAAAATCTTTGTCCCCTTTAACAAACTTATCAAAAAGGGTGAATATCAGGAGAAAATTATTAAAATGTTGAAAATGGGAGGGACCCCCGATACTTTGAATGTTTAGGATGATCACCCTGCTATCCTGTTTGGTCCACACGTTGAAGAGATAAGTGATACTGAGGACATCCCTTCGTTCTACATCAGTTTGAAGGTTCATGACATGACCTTGCATAACGCCATGCTAGATTCGGGCGCATCACACAACCTCATGCCAAAAGTGATCATGGAAGAATTGGGTTTGGACATCACCAGGCCCTATAAAAACCTTTTCTCTTTTGATTCGAGGAAAGTCAAGTGCTTGGGTCTCATCAAGGACTTGGTCATGTCATTGGCCCAAATTCCTTTGAAGAACATGGTGATGGACGTGGTCATGGCGGACATACCCCCTAATTTTGGCATGTTGTTGTCCAGGTCGTGGGCTGTGAAGTTAAAGGGGACCCTGCAAATGGACATGTCATACGCCACCATTCCTATATTTGGCCAAGATAGACGATTGTACAAAGAAGAGCTACTAAAATACATGGTAAGCATCAAGACACATACAAATAACCATACCATATACTCCACTGACATTGAGGTTGGTTACTCTATATTCTAAAATGACCCGATTTTTGAAGAGGAAGAACCGACAACCATCATGACAACCGATGAGGAAACTGCACAGAAATCAGCAGAGTGCGCCGACCCAAAATACCACGCGAAAAATGAGATATGGAGCATGAGTTTCGATGGTGTGGTTAGTAAGGAAGGAGAAGGTGTCTATGTATGGGTAAGCCCCCTCGAGGTGGGCAAAAAGTTGTGCTCATGCAAGCTTGTGTTTGAATGCACAAACAACATGGTCGAGTATGAGGCACTGATTCTAGGCCTGAAGGTGTTGAAATAATTAGGCGTAGAGAATATAGCAGTGCATTGAGACTCTGAAATGGTCATAAACCAGGTCAAAGGCATATATCAGGAAAAACACCCCAGGCTAAGGGCATACAGAAACTTCGCATTGGATATCCTCAAGAAATTATCAGAGTACGATATGTCAGTTATCCCTAGGGAGAAAAACCAGATTGATGATGCATTGGCCACCTCAACCTCGGTTTTCAAAACCCCAATCTTCCCTAATAGAAAATGTAAGATCGAAGTTAGACATAGGCCGGCGGTACCTAATAATATTGAACATTGGAAGATGTTTGAGGATGACAAACAAGTGGAGATATTTCTCCAAATGAGCTATGAGTTCGCTAATATAAACATTGACGATGAATGTTGTTGCGACAAAGACGGGAGCGCGGATGTGCATAGTAATGATGACCCTTTCCAGAACCAAATAGTGGGAAGGGACATAGTACAATTGAAGAACAACATCATCCCAAAGGGGCTAGTTCTGTTGGAGAAGTTGTTTGATGAAAATGACATGGCTATAAATCCTAAGATCATCATAAACAATGAGGATGTCTAAAACTGCAACATCAGGACTGAGGAAAACCCAAAAATAGTCAAATTGTCGAAAACACTCAGTCCAGAAGTCAAAAATGACTACATCAAGCTCATGAAGGATTTCCTAGATGTTTTCTCTTGGAGTTATGACGACTTGATGGTGTATGACACTAAAGTGATCCAACACGTCATCCCTCTCAAGGGAGACCAGAAKTCGTTCAAACATAAGTTGTGGTGGATAAATCTTCTACTGTTGCTGCTAATTGAAAAGGAGGTAAAGAAACTCTTTGAAGATAAAATTATTGTKTCTTTAAGATTTTCTAAGTGGGTGGCCAAATTGGTGCTGGTTAGAAAAAAGAGCGATGAGATAAGACTGTGTGTGGACTTCTGAAACTTAAACAAAGTGTCCCTCAAGGACCACTACCCTCTCCCTAAAATGGACTACATCCTGCAAAAGGTTGTGGGGTCCCAGAAGATGTCCATGCTAGATGGTTTTTTGGGGTATAATCAAATCATGGTCCACCCATATGACAAAGAAAAAATGGCTTTCACGACCCCATGGGGGACTTTCATGTATGCAAAGATGCCTTTTGGCCTGATGAATGCTAGTGCCACTGTCCAGAGGGAAATGGACATGAAATTCGTTGACAAAAGGGACAAGTTCATTGTGATCTATCTATATGACATCATGGTATACTCTGCCTCCGATGAACAACACCTCGAGCATCTGAAGAAAATTTTCCAGAAGTGCAGGAAGTTCGGCATATCGATAAATCCAAACAAATCACATTTCAGGATGGAAGAAGGGAATTTGTTGGGGAAAATTATCTTGAAAGAAGGTATTAAGATAGACCCCAACAGGGTTGAAGGAATCATGAAAATTGGCACTCYGTGCAGTAAGAACGAAGTGCAATCCTTCCTTGGAAAAGTAAACTTCTTGAGAAGATTCATCCTGAACTTGGCAAAGATTATAAAGCAAATGACCTGCATGCTCAGAAAGGGGAACGAGATAAAGTGTAACCCAAAAGCCAGGAATTCATTTGAAGATATCAAGGTAGCACTAACTAGAGCCCTGTGCTAGCCAGTCCAAACTTCATGAAATATTTCATCAAGTTTTCATTCGCTTCGGAGCATACGATTTTCAATGTGCTATTACAGAAAGACGAACAGAAATTCAAGAAGCCCATAGCCTATTTCAGTTGAACACTGAGGGATGCTCCACTAAGGTAAAACATTATGGAGAAACAATCATACGCCTTAGTAAAATCCCTAAAGGATTTTAGGACGTACATTTTACATTCCCATGTTATTGCTTCCATGCCAAGCAACTCAGTCAAGGATATCCTGACACAGCCCGACCCTGAAGGGAGGAGAGGTAAGTGGATAGCGGCCATGATGGAATATGACCTAGAAATTAAGCCTACAAAACTAATTAAAGGTCAGGGCCTTGAGAAGCTAATGGCACAGTCGGACTATGACACTGTGGAAATCAATTTCATTGCTAATCTGTCAGAGAGTCCTCAGGAAGAAATGACTGTGCAAGTGTCTCAGAAGTTTGTCAATTCGTCGTGGTATGTAGAAATAATTTATGTGTTGAAGAATCTCTAGGCCCCTCCAAGTGTAAGTAAGACCAAGGCTAGATTTTTAAACCTTAAAGTGGTTAATTTATACGCCCTTGATAACTCACTCTACTGGAAAGATCCTGGGGGAACATTGTTGAGATGTTTGTTGGAAAATGATGTGAAGTGAGGCATAGAAAGATTTCACAAAGGTGATTGCAGAGGGAACCACTACTGAAAAACCATCGTGCACAAAATCCTGAGAGCAGGTTACTATTGGCCTATAATTTTTGCAAACGTGTACAAAGAAGTCTCCAGCTACCACGAATGTCGTATTTTCGACAAAAGAAGAAAGTTGCAGCCCTTGCCAATAAAGTCGATCTCAATCGAAGCATCATTCATGAAGTGGCATTTCGATTTCATAGGGGAAATAAATCCTCCATCCTCAGCGCAACACAAATGGATACTCACGACCACTGACTAATTCATGAAATGGATAGAAGTAATCCCCACAAAGAAAGTTATCGATGTATTCATCATCCAATTTCTGGAGACAAACATCTTGTCAGGATTCAGATGCCCTGTCAAGATCATAACAAACAACATGGTCGCATTCAAGTCCAAGAAGATGGAGAAGTTTTGTTAGGATTACAACATAACCCCGGGGAATTCTACAATGTACTACCCACAAGGAAACAGGTTAGCAGAATCATCAAATAAGATCTTGACTAGGATCATCAAAAGAATCCTGCAAGACAATAAGAAAGCTTGGCATAAAAATCTTATCTATGCGTTGTGGGAAGATCGGGTTACCACCAAGAAATCCATCTCAACATCACCTTTTCATATATTATATGGCATAGACGCAATTTTCCCAACCACACTAGGGTTGTCCATCATAATTTTTTTGCAAGAGAAAGAGGCCAAGCCAAATGACACACAGAGAAGAATAAATTAGTTAGTTCACACACATAAGATGAGGGAATAGGTGTACAATCAATCACAACTCCACCAGGAAAGGATGAAGAAAGCCTTTGACAGACATTCCAAGCCAAAGGATTTTTGGTTGGGTGATCTAGTGTTGAGATGGGACGCGAGAAATGAGGAAAAAGGAAAACATGGAAAATTTGATAATTTGTGGATGGGTCCATTCAAAATTGGTGCACATCACGAAAATAATGCTTATTTTATGGAAGAACTAAATGGGGAGTGTGTTTGTTGGGGGCTTGTAAATGGTAGGTTCCTCAAACATTATCTGATGAAATAAAATCTGTTTAAGTCACATGTCATTGTAAATAGTCATTTTATTTTTGTGTCGAGTCAGTAGGTCAGCAAAAAATTGAAGCCCGAAGTGAAGGCCCTGAGTTTATGCACAGTCCTTTAGAAGTTGTGTCAATAGGTTTAGGTTGTGTGTTTTTTTTCATATTGCAATGTCGAAGAGTCGAAATAATCCCCAATGGTCAGGCACCTGGTCTATTGTTCTTTGCTACCTCGTGGAGAGGATAGCATCCCCGTTGGAGCCAGCTATTAGCGTTGTCATTTTCCTTTCAATTAGAGTTGGTTTTAGTCGAGTCATGGCCCATATAACATGTGAATTCATGTATGAAACAATGAAGGGATCGAAGTCAGCAAGTGGTCGGTTGGCCCTTGGAAACAGGAATGTAACGACCCTGCTTAAATAGATGTATAGGATTATTAATTATAATTAATTTAATAATCTAACTGTCCTAAAAGTTATCTAAACAATAATTATTTCTTAAATAACATTAACTAATTAATTATTATTAATTACTTGTTCATGATTGTCAAGGATTAATTAATTATTAATTGACTCATTAATTAATTAAGTAAAGAATTAAAGGGGGTTAATAAATTATATTGTTAAATTAAAGCTTATGTATTCGGGAAGGGATAGGACATTAAATATAAGATAAGATAATAAATAAGAAAGGATAAAATAATAAATAAGGGGATAAGGGGCATTAACTATGAAAGCATAAGATAATTAATAAAGGGATAAGGAAAGTAATGAAGGAGGGGGGAAGTCGGTGAAGGGGCAATATGACGGAGAGAGCCTTACGGTGGAAGGCATTTTTCTTTGGGGGAGAGGATTACCATTCTACGGGGAATTTTTGGAGGTTTCTCTTGGATTTGCACAGGAGTTGAGTTCTATAGTCGGGAAGGTTTAATACAGGGGCACCGGTTTGCTAGAGGTTTTGGACACGGGGGCCAGGATATCCATATGATATCCTGGAGCTAGGAAGTTGTCCTAGTTGCCAGGGTGGAACAAGGTTTGGGCAGTGTTGGATCCAGTTCAGCACAAACAACCAGATTGATGGAGGAATTAGCATCAGACCAAGGTATTTTTAAATTACGTACTTGTTTTATTTTTGTTATGAAATCATTATTCGTTATGATAAATTTATATGCATATGTGCATAATTTATAAGAAATTACTGAGTTACTGAAATCAAGTAGAAATTATTGTTTCAGCTTATGGAATTAATGGATGTTAAATTTATATGGTCACTACACATGGTATCAGAGATTTTGTTTGAAATCTGGGCCTGAGGGCCAAAAATCCAAGCTCTAACTCCAGCTACGCCTAACCTGCAAACCAAACATAGAAATTTTATCACAAATATAAAAATAAATGCAATACAAATTGAAAATGTAAAAACAAATTTACCAAAGTAAAACAAGCAACTAGGGTTGATACAGAAAACCTGGGTTTAGGCTATAATGAAGGATTTTTGCAATGACATACTTGTTTAGACAGAGAGTGACATCCAAAATTTGGAAGATGACATATAGTCTGGCAGACTGAATTAAACATCTGTTGATGTTTCTTCAGTTACTTATTAACCCATTTATCTAAACATTAGGCCTGGATTATCTTTGGGAATCTGCTTGGAACATTTTTTTTTAGTTTTGATTCTGCGTTATGATTTCCTGTAATCTTTGGTAGTGAGTTTCCCAAATGGTGGGATATGGATATTCAATACCTCTCCAGTCAAATGAATTTGGCTAGCCATTTCTAGAATTTGTAGATTCTAGAGTGTTGATTAATCTACTAGACCGTAAAACAGAAACAGATTTTGAAGGGCAGGATCTTTATCGTTCCCAAATCTAGCACATACATAACTTTTTAACTGTAAATTTTTAGTACCTGTTATCATTTTAAAGCCATTTGGCAGTACATAGACTTGGATAGCTTTGAAGATACAAGGATCATCTAAGTCTAAGGTAAAATTTGGAAAAAATTTGTCGAAGATAGGTCCATCATGTAAGGATCCAATAAAGCCTCCAATTATTGCATATGAAAACTTCTTACGTCTAGTATCTACAACTACACACATAAAAAAAAAAATATTTAAATGGTGTCTTACTAAAGCATTCAACCCAAATATCACCCCTCCTAAATCGACATACTTGAATTTATGTTGTATGGCCCATTTAATTTGTTTAGGATCTAGTAATGGGATAATTGTAGACTCATCCTGGGTACCAGAGAACCAGATATCTATGGAAGATATCCGGATCTGTGTAGCAGCTTTATAAATTAGAAGAGGGTTATACCCAATTTTATAGATATCATTTTTTTGTAATTGGTAGAATTTGTTGATTTCGGTCGGGTTCGACACCTTCATCAAGAGTGAGAGTGAAAGCCGAAGAGTGTTCAAAATAATTTGGGCCGACTAGGCCTTTCTGTTTCAGAAAAGAGGTAGCTGCTCCAGGATGTGAGATTCCTCTTTCTTGAATTTGTTCAATGGTAAGTGAAGCTGGATCTTGATATGATAATCTTTCAGACACAGAAATTTCAGCCTGATTAACCTGATCCATACTTGGGTCCATCTTAAGCCTACAAAGTGCTATATTTCCTACAGGGGGGAATGACGTACTTCACGCCTAAACTCGGCAGCTCCGTCACTTAGGAACTCGACTGGCTTGGACCAATCGACTATAAGGATCGATCTTTACTCATCCAGACTTTGTATGCAACTGATACTTTAATCACCCTGAGAATAATCCATCCTTTAATCACCCTTGGAATAATCCAACAAGAAGGCAAGGAAACTCAGAAGCACAATCTAGCATTGCATGTAGAAAGCAAGAGAAGAAAAAAATCTTATGAAGCTTGGACTATACAGCAAAATTCCGCAAAAGAATTGGAAGGAATTATCGTTCAAAATTCATTTCTTACAGCAAAATCAAAAGAAACAGAATTCAAACTACTCCTAGCCCCTTCAAACAAATAATATTTAACCTGACGAAAAAGCTCGAAAGAGAAGCAAAATTAGGGGAAACTTAGCTTAAATTGTTAGAATTCCGCCCTCGATTACTTCAAATTTGAAGCAAGATGAACGAAATTAGTCTCAACATTAAAAATCCATACATTTAAAGGTCGACTTTTGGCTGTAATGTAAGGAGGACTCGACTGCAGAACCACCAGAATCTATGCCATATCCACATTACCAATCCCAGTCTAGCGTCCATCCTCGTTCTTGGCCAGCCTTGTGTTCTCAATGATCACTATGGGAGGCTAGACTATCTCGTCCTCTGATACCTTCAGCTTTCACTTCCGACGAACGGTGGGAGTAATCACGAGAGTGTTAATATCACCCATGGCAACAAACTCTGGTAATGAGAGTAGACGACCCAATAAAAATGTGTAACCAGAAGTACAGGGCAATTTTACCATCACCAGTTAATTAATAACACAGGCATCCTCCCCACATACTCAATGATGAATATTGGGAGAGCGAATGGGTTGGGGGCGTGATGCCGGTTAGACTCCTTTTGCTTCTCCTGGTGTTTCTTGGAATTACCCTGGAACTACCCTGGTAACTGTGACTGCTATGATAATGCATTCCTGAAAAATGTTTCTGAAATCAGAAAATCCACCTGTGTAGTCTGCAAAGGAGCAACGTCCATCCTTGACCGCCACGAGTTCAAAACCCTGCACAAGTGCCTTCTTCCTCTCGAGTCAGAGTTAGAATTGAACGTTAAAGCTGCAATATTATTTCTTTTTCATGAGAACAACGATGCAGAAGAAGAGCGAAGGGCACGTGGGCCACATGAAAGCCCCACGTTTTCAACTTGAGAGTCTTGGGGCAAGTGGGCGGCATGGAATCCCCACATTGCCAATACAAAGTCTTTTTAAAATGGGTTTAATTTTAATTTTAGTTGTAAATATTATATTTTATTTATTTATTAAATTTTCTTTTATATATATGTGTGTGTGTCTGTGTCTGTGTGTGTGTGTTTTAAGTTGAAATATATATAATATTTTAACCCTGATCTCAAGTCTAATTAAATATCATTTTAGAAATATTATATATATATATATATATATATATATATATATATATAT